>CAEFZX010027494.1:0-20880 GCA_903066825.1 Alfaro cultratus | reverse complement strand
TAAATGAAAACAGATTAAAAGGCATAGACCCAGAGACTTTACAGGTATGGAAATGTTCAGAAGTAATAACTCAAATACAGTGTATTATAGTATTTAGTCAAAGATAAAAATAAATAAATTAACGGTGTCGAACTGGACTTTGTTTTTGGCTTTAGCTTCTGCATATGGTGTATCTGTTTGACCACTGAGAGCATGATTTATTTGCTACTGCTGCAAAAATAACCCAACATATTGGTTATTCAAATTGTAAAAGTGTTGTGATATATGTGTGCTAAAATAAATTCATATATTTGATCTAAAATATAGAATGAACACAAGAATATAACAGTACATTGATCCATTTCAACACCTTAATTAAATGATTAGTGATCCAATTACATCAAGACAAAATGAAAATATCGATTGAATTGTAATCTTTAAGATGATTCAGGATGATCGAACTGCATTTGCACTTTGAAGAAGTGGTCTTGGTTAGATTCTGTTCAGATGTTTTGTTTGAGGCACTAAAAATTGGTGAAGGCTTTGTCTATAAAAAGGGACTTAAGTGTCAATTTTTTATGTGAATTCAGTAAAGCTCATTAACTGTTTGTTTCTTTGACTGAAAGGTCATTAAGGGTACTTTTAAGTTAACTGATTACAAAAATCCACTTGTTGCCGCATTTGTTTTAAAAGTTGGTTGGTATTTGTTACCATGTCTCAGCATCTCTTTTCATTGGCTAACAACAACATGTGATTGGGTTGGTAATTTGTTCACATTACCCAACTCCAACCAGATCCACCTTAAAGTCTTAAACTGTTCTGTGTCTGTTCATCTCTCATGCTGACTTTTGTTCTCTGCTGACTCACTGCAACTAGAGCAGACTGAAGCAGACTTCCCCCACTTTGGAGCTGAAGAAAAAAGTTAAATAAAAAAACATGTTGCTTAGTTTTCCACACAATTGTATTAACTCACAACCAGAAATGTTTCCAAAAAACTAAATTTGTCTGTCCTGTAAGTAAGGGAAAAGTGTAGGAGCATAAGGCCATCTGATGGGCAGTGTGCAGCAGCAGGATGGGAATAGGCTTCATGTAGCCAGAAACAACTGGCTATCTTCAGGCACGTTCTCTGACATCTCAGTGAATGGAGCAAAAATCTTAACATTGATGACTTTTTATACCTTTGGTAATAAAGCTCCTTTTTTGAAGTTATTAATAATTTTTAATTTAACTTGTCTAGGGTGCATGATATTAGAAAATATGATTATGATCATATTTATAAATACTGAGGTGACGATAACAATTGCATTGTTGGCAGGAACTTTGGCAGCTATTTGACACACAAAACTAAACAATGACTCAGGCAAGCCCTAAACTTGCCTGAGTCATTGACGGTGTGAGTTTTTCATTGTTCATATTGTTCTAATTTTATTTTATTTTTCTTTCTAGGTCAAGAGGAACATTTCAGACTTGACCAACATCCCAGTCAGGCATCAGCAGTGGGAGGGATGGCCTGCGTCGGCGTCCGATGATTCTGTAAGAGCCACACATGGAAACAGTAATTAATAAATGAGATTTATCAATTCAGTTCAGTATAATTTTGTTTTTTAACAAGCAGTTTACAAAGAAATGTGACTGTGTTTCCCTGGGATTATTCAACAGATTTGTGTGAAGTATTTTTAAATAAAAAAACAACAACTGCAATACTGTGATTTTTACTTTGTGCTTGATGGTGACTGTTCAAAAAGTTTATGCAGAATGTGTGAGGAGTTTCTGATGTTGTGAGAGCCCGTCTCTGAAATATATCCTGCACAGAGAGATCAACACTCAACCACCTTTTCATCTACGCTAATGTTATCAGGCATAGATCACTACAATATTCAAACCGTATGATCTACTTCTGGATTAAAATCAAAATGTATGAGATGATCTAATTGGTTAATATTTTCCACTGCTTGTGAATTAATGTCAAGCACACAAAATATGAAAAAATAAAAATAAATCGGTATTTTGATACATAAACGTAATCAAAAATATAGAGCAAACGTCTGCAACTTTGCTCTATGGAGTATGAGATAACCCGACTTGACCTCTTTCTATTACAGCACTTTCTCTGGTCCCTCTCTATAAGGAATTTAAAACATAGGAACAATTTCAAACCCTCGAATATTTCAGTAATCATCCCACACCTTGCACATAAAGCCATCTTAATAATAAAAACAAGCAATTTTTAGTATAAACATTCTCCTATTTTGTATTAGTCGGATCTAACAATGTGGTTTTAATTGATATTTATAATCTCGGCTCAAAGTTTTGATTGGTGTGTAGTCGTACGTTGCTATTTCAAGCCTTTTTAGAGCAAGATGTCGAAGCTAATTAAGATGTCAAAGACCATTCCCGTCCCGTGTTCCCTATCTGTGGACATTAAAGCTCACATCATTGAGTCCCGCTGACCTCTCCGTCCCACGGTTGCTCTTCCCAGCCATTCACTCTGCGCAGTGTCAAGCTGATCAGAGGTCGGACCCATACAGCATGTTGAGGAACCTCTGACCCCTTTTGTCTCACCCCCTCTTTGACAGCGTATGTGTTCCCATGCTAATTGTTTGGGATGGTTTATCATGCCACATTGACAAGCTGTTGGGCACACATTCTTGGGTTAACCCCCGGCTAACATTTTCCCTTTAGTTATGCGTGGCTTCTGTTTGGTTTGGACTATTGTTGTTGACTTTGCCTTCTTTTAAATTCATACTTTGACACATGTGACCTATCTAATAAAAACAGACTGTAATATCAGTCCACATTGTGATTAATAAGAACAAGCTGTTTCAGTGTATCCAGTGTTTTTGTTGAATACAAGCTATTTATACCTGGTACCCATTGTTCATATTTCTAACGTTCAGAGGAGGAGAACAATAACTGCACCTGACTTGTTGTTGAGCTTTGATCATTAACAGTAAAAGCAAATACCTTTTATGGTGCACAAATGGGCTGAGAATAAAAGCATATCCACCCTTTTACTTTACAGAAAATTGTTTGCTGCTTTTTTGTCTATCAAAGCTATGAGAAGCCAATTGTAAATCCATCAACCACCAAGCAAAATATGCTGCGACAGTGAAGGTTGATTAGCAAAAAGTCTTGAATTGCAACAGAAATAAAATTCTTAATGCTAGTCAAAAAATGCATTGTATTTGGCACTGAATGAACTTAATGTGGCCCAGTCTCTTATAATGCAAGATACAACTAATGATTTTCTATAATTTTTTTTTTACATTAATGAAGGAATAAAGTGACACAGCAAACCCAGGTAATAGTATAACAAAATCTGTAGCAAAATCCTGTACAAAAATTTCGAAAATATTTAATTTGACTATTTTACAGGTAAAAATACCTATGTATCACTGGTGCTATAGTTAGTAGCATCACCTTCATTTCTAATAGAATGAGGTTGCTTCTAAGTTATATTTATACCAACTTCATTAATAATCCATGACTCTTCTCTGGATATTAAATAAAATGTCACACACATTCCCATTCTTTCCTAAACCTTCATCATAATGGCCAAGACAAGAGAACATGCTATTTGGTGAAAATGTGTGTCGATAGCCATAAATCAGCAAGAAAATTGCTCCTGATGTAAAGTTGCCCTTATCTGCCCCGAGAGCAATAATTTAAAAAACACAAAGGTTGGTGAACTTAACAAATACACACGTTTATCTTGCCATTGCTCACATTGAGGAGGTTGGCAGAGGGAGGAAAAGTACATTTCAAAACTCTCAGTCAGAGAAATGTAACTGGTATTTGCTACAACAAAGAAGCTGATTAATCTAAAGGATTTGTACATATCTTTTCCATGGAAGCCTTCAAATATAGAGAGTTATATGAAGTTTCTTTTATTTTCTCTTCAAATTGATAAACCTAAGAAAATGTGCTTTGTCCAACAAAATGGAACCTATTATTTCAACTTAAAGTTGAAAGTTTTGACCATTATCATTATCTGAATATTTTCTTTTCCTCTGTTAATCTAAAAGAATTTAAAACACAAAACAAAACCATGTATGTTTTCATGTAATAACATTTTAAAGCTATTAATTTCCAATTACTTGTTGCTTATTCACTAACAACTAGAACATTTTTTTCCCTTTTACTCCCAATTTCACACTAAGATTTATTTGGAAATCCTATATTATTTGACCAATTTCTTTTAGTTTTTGCTGGGACTTTTCTCATAGCTGTAGATTTATTGGCCAAAGATTATGAATAAATTTGAGCTCTCTGTGCCAACAAAGGCCTAGTCCTTGGCTAATACATAACTGCAGTGTCTGTTTTTTTTGTTTTTTTTTTGTATGAGAAGATATTAAAAAAGCACAGAGAAGAGAGAGACAGAAGTGTAATAATGGCCTCTGCACTAGCCATAGCCCTCTTATTGAAACGTCTGAAGGTATTAACAGAGAAAGCCTGGGGCTTGGCTGGCCTAGCGGGTGGATGGAGAGCCAATGTTAGTGTCTAGCTCATTAGCCCAGTCTCATCTCTCGGGGTTTGGGCCAATAAACATGGCAGCTACAGCCCCTAGATTACTTTTAGACCCACATTCTCCTGATTAAAGTTGGTTTGGTTGTCACTTTATGTTGACTTTCCATCAAGTAGGTAATATTTCTACAGTTTTTACATTACTGTACCTTATCAAAGCTTTCTGCATATGGGGTATTCCAAATATACCACTGGTTATTGATTCTGGTGGTGAATATTGTATCTCGGTCCATCACTGCTCCATGTAGGGTCTGCAACAATAATTGGGATTCAGAGCCAATGCATTTCAAATTAGATGGAGTTCAAGTTGTTAGAATTATCTTGAGTTACTTTGACGGATACTATTTAACCTAATGTCCATCATGTGTTTCTGTGAGAAATTATTCAATGAAGCGGAGCATTATTATTGAAGCGTTTGTCTGCCAGAGCTAAGAAAAAAATATAGATTGTCTCGGTACTAAACGAGGAACTTTGTTGTTCCAGATGAGAATCGAGATTTCTTCATAGCAAGAAAGTTTCTTACAATAAGGAGAGTTTCTTTCTGACATAAAATTATATTCCTTTAACAGATTTTGATTTCTTAAAAAGACGCCAAGGGTCTCTTTCTCTTTTCACTCCTCCTCTTCTTCTCCTGAATTTATTTTCTAGCTCTGATGGTTAAACTCTTTCCTACATTGTAATTAACAAATGAGTTATATTTGTATGCTTAGATAAATATTCATAGGGTGTAATAATCAAGTATTTGTTGTATTAAGTTTTCTTTGTTTAGTAACGACTGCTGCTTGGGGCATTATTTTCATTTGCTGGTTGTGATTGGTTGTTGCTTATTCAAACAAATGTAGTATTGCAAGAAATACTCTAAAAGACCATCTATGATTGACTTGCGGTGTGGTTGATTTACATAAACTGTATCAAGTATACATATTTGTTCACAGAGAAGTATGTGCTCACATCAGTCTTACTGCACGCTCAACACAAACAGCACGACTATAACCCTATATAATAGCACTCACTAGATAAGGCAAGAATTTTTTGTGGTTTTAAGTTTTTTATGTTATTTTTTATTTTTACTTTTCTTTGCATTGTTCTACTACTTATTCATGGTTCCTGAGAAAGTTCTTAAGTTGGTGTGGTTTTAGTTTAATGAAGTCACAGATTGTGTGTGAAAGAAAAGAGGCTTGTAGAAACTCTCGTCTTTCAGTGAGACTGGTAGTTATGTGTTGCATCATCCCTTCTGACACTGTCCTCTAAATCTGTTTCATTGTTTATTGCGGTTGGAGTTTTTCAGGCCCTGATGAAGGATTGAAACCGGATCAGGATGCATAACGCTCAGTTGGCATCGAACAAAACATTGGTTTATAGACTTTACTCCAGTTGTATGGGGTGTTGGATGTGACTGGTGTGGCTATGTTCAAGTGATGCTCATTTGGAGCAGATCTGGGAGACGTAGCTTTAATGTGTTCTACTGTTTTCTGCAAAAGATTCAGTTTTTCTTCAAATCCATCCCAATTTTTGAAATATTTAGAGTTGTTTTGCCATTTCTGGGTCTTTGACTTATAGTACACTCAAAGCTATTGATTTTTAGCTGTATAGCACTTAATGAATTTCTAAAATCTTCCTGTAACTATTTAATTTCCACTCCTATGTTGTCTGCTTTCTGGATTCACTAGAAGACAGTTTATAATGTTTTCCAGAGTAGCCAAATAGAGGATCACGAGAAGACGCATGCTGTCTTTGTGTGAATGTTTACTTTAGCATTTGTTTTCATTTTCCTTGGGTTTACTGCATCACAGCGGTCTTGAATAGTACTGGGAAAAAGTTCCCACTCAGATGCAAGTATTTTGGACTTTGCAATAGTTAAAACTTGATGAAGTTCATTTTACTCCAAGTAGATTAAAACAAATACTCTGGCATTATTTGCAAATACCACAATGTTGCTCTGCCTTCAAATTCCTCTTGATTCTTGAGGCTTTGGCAAAGCTGTGCTGAACAGTGCTGAGGATGACAAGGGGTCTGTGCAACAGCTGATTTGCGAGGCCAATGGGACGGTAACGTCCTCTGCTGTTGGGGATGATTTGAGCAAGCTTGGTCTGTTTCCAGCCGCGCCTCATCTCATTGGAGCTGCTTTGATTGGCAGCGCCTCCTCCACACCTGTTGTAGTGATTGACAGCCAGTGGGACATCCTTATTGCATTGCCTCATCCCTCCACCCCCCTCTCCACCACCAACACCCTCCGTTCCTCCCGGCCTGTAATTGCTGACATTTATGCAGTGTTTCATGGTGTTTGCTAATGTATTAATGCCGAGGAGCCTCTGAGGTGCCTTGCCTTGTAGGGCAGAGCCTCTCTCCGTTTCCCAGCTGGCATTAAAGGAATCCTTCTCAACCTGATAGGTGTGTGTGGAACCAAGGGTTTATTGAGGAGGGCCTGTTGGTTTCCAGAGCAACAGGGCTCAGCGTTAAGCGCAGGCACTCCACCACCTGCCCTTCTTCAGGTGACATTCAGAGCTGACTGAATTTCTTTTTCCTTCTAATGTGGTTTTGTATAACTCAGTTGCTTCACTGTATCTTCACTTTAGGAGGTAGGTGTTTGAATCTGGCTGCTTTTATCCATCCTGTTGATCCAACAGGTTTTTCTCATTTTTTGCATTCTATGCCTAGCATAACGTTTCCTAAAATAATAAAGCTGGAATAAAAGATTTTTCTTGCTCTTCTTATAAAATGATTGTAAAGTTTTGATATACTTTTTTTTGTAAGATAAAGTTTATATCTTGGCTATAATTAGCAAAATGCAGAGGTTGCAAATTAGCATGGACCATACAGATGAGAAAAATGGAGAGTTTTCCCATCCAAGTTGGAGGTTTGGACTTTGACATTTTCAACTCCTCTAATAAGACACAGATGAATTAGTGGATTGGAAAGTTCACTATTATCAGAACTTATTTTGGAAAATGTGTTTTTATCTCCCCTTTTCTGATTTGTCTCTTTTTCTGTAAAAACCACCTCAAGTAAACATAAAAAACATGATGCCACTCAAGGAGCTGACATCATGGATGGCACAGGAAGGACCTGTCGCAGCAGCTCCTTCGTCTCACAGCCAAAACGAAGCTGAGCGTGAAATATTGATGCTCCATTTCTGTGCAATGCAACCATGTTGCACAAAATCGAAAAGATTACAGACAACCCCAAGCAGCCTCAAGAGACTCTTATGCAAATGTCTTCAGTCAGAGGCTTCTTCAGAGCCAATCTAGCACAGACTGCTGCAGGACATCCTTTGTTCCCACAGCCATCAGCATCTACAACAGCTCTCTGAAGAAAATAAGATGATGAGTTACAACAATATTGAATTTTCCTTTTGGATTAATATAGTACAGCTTAATTGAATTGAGTTTTAAGGCGGAAATGTCTGATTTTAGATAGATAAAAAATAACTGGAGTACTATTTATTTATTTTTTATTTTACCCCCAATTCAAAAGTCATAAATTCTTAACTTTCATGTGCAAATGGCCTGCAGCACAATGGTGGCTCTCTCCACCTTCTTTTTGCTTTGTATCTTCATGTCAGGGTCTTGGTACAAACAAGTGAGAGGGGTATTTTTCAGCCTTGTTTTTCTCTTTTTCTTACTCTCTACAAACTCATTTCATCTCCTCCTCGTCTGTCTCTGTTCTCCCCTTGCTCTGTAACTCACATGCTGGTGTGAGGTGGTTTGGTTTGCGGTGATTGTGGTTGCCTTCAGTGCAGCTGTCAGTGGTAATTATCTCACACTCACAGCCAGACACCTAATCCAAACACTGCCTACTCTAGAAAAGAAGAAAAAAAAAGAAACAGAGAGGGAATGGGGGGGAAAGAAAGAGAAGAAGAAGATCAGGGAGGGGAAAAAAGGTTGAAGGGAAGAGGCACAGGATAGGTGGGGTAAGAGAGGGAGAAAATTCTTTCCCTGTATCAGCCCTTGAATACCTAGAGCCTCAATGCAAGTGTTAATTAAAAGAATCCAAAAAAGAGGAGCCAGTTTCTTTTGTGTGGAGATGTGAGAGAGGGTCATTTAAGGGGGGTGTTACCCTCATCTTCCCCCCGACCTAATGCCCTACGGCACTTCAACCTTGTTTCCACATTTTATCACTGAGCCGCCAAGCTGCACTTATGTACTTCAACATTGGTGAAAGCCATCCGGTCAAAGCAAGAAAGAGGACTGAGAGGCACTCAACTCATTTTTTCCCCATTTTCAGCTCCCCTCCTGGCATCAATGTCAGCTCCAAACCCCTCAGGCTGTCCTTTTGTGGGGAAGTGATCAACTTGATTTAAACACTTATTAGGTTGTTAGACAAGAGCCTCTCATTGTGAATAGTGGCGTAAGGGTTTACAGAGATCCTCTCCGTACTCGCTGTCAGGATTCTCACATTTGATTGCCACTCGATTCAAAGAAATGGTCTTGGGGCCACTAGTTGTCTTCTTCCAGGCTTAGCCCTCGTATGGCTTTCATTGGCTCTGCACCTACAGCCATCTGCACTAATTCAACTCTAAGGCTTAGCACATATGAGGTCCTAATTGGGCATGGCTTTTCTTCAACCCATTAAGACCTGATGCTACTTGTGAGAATACCTGTTCTCATATCAACAGCGTGCTTTAAATATGGGTTCATTGTACCTAGTTCTTTCTTTTATGAATCGGAGTCTGTTGCCCACATACTTTGTTTTACTGTTAAAGAGATTGTACTTTTTTCATTAGCGATGCATAAATCAGAGTTTTGCAGTCCATTTTATTGGCTGTTTTAGCAAAGCTCTGACTTACCTATGGCCCCTAAGAGCTATAATATAAGTAGATATATTTATTCCAAATAATACTTGATCTAGCCTTCCTGTTGTGAGTGGTATGAATAATTTAAACTAGTACAAAATGGCATCATACCAGAAGAATCACTGCAAAACAGGGTTTTAGTATTAATTATTTTAAAAAGACAATAATTATGGGGTTATCATTGTATCCTAACTTTTTAATCTTACATGAGTGATTAGTTTGGTTTGCATTAGTAACAGTTTGTTCCTTAAACAAAGCAGACTGTTCAAGTCTTTACCCTGTTCAAATCATTGTTTACAATAAATCACCCTCCACATTACAGATCAGTTTGTCCTTTCACGTCATACAAGGCAATCAGCTGGGATCACTGACAGCCCTCGAAGCTGCGATTGCCGAATTGAAGAGTCAAGGCTTACAACTTGAAACTTTTGCCTGTGGAGGGTTTTCCCCTATGGGAATGATAAACATTTGCAGATCAATGATTGACAGAATTATATGAAATTGGCATCTGAGATTACCAAAAGGCTAATACACTTCAAAACTCAGCTCATTACAGACGATTTGAAAGTTTAAAAATATAAAACAAAGCAACTTTACTTAGTTCAGCCTTCATGTTAGTTATTAGTCTTGCTCAACCCCACTCTCTTACAGCCTCTTGTCTTTTCTTCCTTTGACATATACATTTTTTAAATTTATTTTTTAAACCTCTTGCTTGACTTGACAATACTTGTACATGTGTATCTGTGGTTTTCAGGAGAGAATAACTAGTTTAGTACAATGGTTCTTTAGTACTTAATACAGCTGCCTGTGTGAAGACAGACTTTGCTAGTTGTTCTTCTTCTTAGCCATTCTTGATTTAATTTATTACTGATCAATAGAAAATGGGAAACAGAAACTCTGATGCTATTTTTGGTTTGTGTTGTTTAAATATTGTAAATGACTCTTGTCAATGTGCTTCATTCAAGAGAACTGCTCACCAGGATGTTATTCTGCCAGTGATACCATGGGTAATACTAGTTTTCCTGTATATTATGCTTCTTATTTTTATTATGGTCAGTACACATCAGTCAATATTAGAAGTGGTTTCAGAGTATTCTCAATCAGTTCTTAAGACCCCAGAAAATTTGTTGCTTGCTTTTCCAGGATCATTGTGATAATGTAAACTTTCTTAGTTTAGCTTAAAAAACCGACGTGTGGACAACTTGGATGGTTGGAAATTAGTATGCATATGAAAGGCTATTACAAAGTGACTGGTTGCATCTCAACTTAATTTTTTATATTACAGTGTTTATATATGTATTGTGGGATTTAAAATTTCTGTGGGGGAAAAGGAAGTGATTCAACCTCAGTCAAAATGATAGGATATTATTTAGTCCTTCTGAAAGACATATGCATTAATGTCCTTGTTTCACCAGGCAGCTGGTTCAAACATTTTAAAACATTTCTCTTGCTGCTGACTTGCTTTCCAACTCTCAGGAGATCAACTAGTGTGACAGACATGACAGAAAGCAGGGAACTTTGGCAAATATGTCTTATTTATCTATGCAATTCAAACAGCGGAACATCTGGGTCCATGTTGCATTCAAGGTCTGATGGCTACACTGATCTCTCCTATTGTAGAAGTTGAGGGCGGCATGGGCAGTCGCTCCAATTCAGAGAAAAGCTCTGTTCAGCCTGTTTGGTCCTTTTCAGATTCAATTGGCGTTGCATGTAATCGTCTCTTGATTCAACCGTGTCCAGCTGGTCTTTGTGTGTCTTTGCACCTGACAATAGAGCAGATCACAGGACCTCTGCAGGGGACTCTCAGCTTCTGTGTCTCCCTTATCACACTCAGCTTGGCTGCCCTACGGCTCTGCTGTGGTTTAGAAGTGCACTCTCCCAGAAAAGTCTTTACATCTGGTCTTTCTGATGGACTCCTAACAAATAGTGCATCAGTGAAAATATATTGTTACTTTACGGTGCAGTATCTCTGCAATCAGGAACACATGCATAGACAATGACAAATCCTACTTTCAGGCGTCACTGTTAATTAAAAACAAATATTTCTTCACTACCAGAAAATCTTGATATGAAGATACTTTCTTTGGTTTTAAAAACAGCAAAGTTTCTTTATTCTTTCTTCCTAAAACCTGCTTGGCTATACTGTTGGCGTCCCTGGAGGCCAAACCAAGAGACACTAGCTGTAATGAGTCCCTGCTGAACGCCAACATTTTCAATGCCGGCTTCAGGTCTGGGAGCTAATTAGTCAGTTCCTCCTTTTCTACAGACACAGAACCTCACTGGCGGCTATTGCAGGTGTACAGAAACCACATTATAGTTCCTCCTCATTATGGTGAAGAACATGCTTTTGATTTAATGCCATGAAAAAAGTGATGGCTAGGTCTGAATTTATGTTGTGTTTGGAAAAATTCCTACTGCTTGAAACTTTTCAGATTTTATGTTAAAACCACAAACATCATGTATCCATTCTTTATACATTTAACTGGATCAGTGTGGTAAAATGATGAAAAGTGAAGCTTTTTTTTTTTTTTTTTTTTAATAAATAAAAACCTTTGATAAAATCTTCTGTACCCAGTTGTCTTGGAAGTCATCCATTTAGGAAATGGTAAATTTAATCTCAATATAAATGCAGCTGTTCTGTGAACGCCATCATCATGTTTTGTTTGTTTTTCTGTGTGCTCCGGTGGTCAAGCGATGACATTTCCTGATGCATCGCTTCTTTGTGTAACGACAATAAAATAAGTGTAAATAGTGTAATCATTAGTCAGCTCATGGGTAGCTCATGAAATGATTCAGTTTTCTGAGGCATTTTCCTAAACTGACAGGACAGGCAAGGGGAGTAATAACCAAACAAAAGAAGTAACTCTGGAGGAGCTGCAGAAATCTACACCTCAGGTAGGAACAGCCATCTGCTGGATTGCCCAGACTTGTACACAAATCTGACATTTTGTGGAGGAAGAGCAAGAAGTCATTATTGGGAAAAGAAAACCAAACATAAACAGTTTCACCTAAAGCACGTAGGGAAAGCGAGTAACATGGAGAAAGGTGCTTTACTCGGTTAAGACTGGAGTTTTTGGCTTACATTCAAAAAATTATCGTTTTCAGAAGATGAACACTGAAAATAATTAATTGAACATCTTCCTCACTGTATAATATGGTGTGGGCAGCATTGTGCTGTTGGAATGCTTTTCTTTCCAACAAGACACTGGTAAGGTGGTCAGAGTTGATGGAAAGAAGAAGAAAACTGTTACAAAAGACTGAAGTGGAGTAGGTTTCCCCTCCAGCAGGACACAGACTCTAAAACATGTGTCGAGCTTTAGTAATCGAAGACAAGTTTCAGATGATCCAACTATCTTGGGTTATTTGCAGAGACCTGCTAATAACCCATCATAAAAGTACAACCAGAGCTACAATGAAACGGTTTAGATGACCCAATTAAATTCCAGCCTAAATCCAGGAGATAATCATGGAAAATTGTGAAAATTGATGGTCAAAGACGTCAAGCATCTCCTGCCAGCCTGACTGAATTGGAGTTATCCTCGCCACACTTTTCAGATATTTCTGCTATTTTTATAATTTTGGTTTATTTGTTCAGATTAAGCTGGTTAATTGATCTGTAAAACTAATGGTGCTCCTTTGTCCATGTTCCCTACTTTTAGATGACATTAGCTCTCTCTGGAATCAGCTATCCATGCCATCACCTCAGTGTTTGTCGAAGATCTTCACCAGCCAACGCCCAGGAACCCACAGAAGAAGTAAGTCGACAGAAAAGATCTTGCCCAGTCCTCACCTCTCTTGATTACTTCACCAGTAGTGCATTCATGTTAACTAACATTTAAAAACTGAATGTTTACAGTGCACAGATGTTCATATGATCAGTGACAGCGAGGGGGACGATTTTGAAGATGCGTCAGAGTTTGGTGTGGATGATTCGGAAATGTTTGGAATGGGCACAACAGGCTGTCGGAAATCACCTATGAGTACGTATAGAAAAACAGTTTAAAAATACTTATTAGGCTCGTATTACAGCTCGGTTAGACAGATTAATTAATTTTCGTTTTCATCTTGCAGTGCCAGAAAACAGTGAGAACGAAGCGGATGCCTTACTTCACTTTACTGCCGAATTTTCATCAAGGTGGGAATCTTGTCAAGTGATGATACGAAGAACCGATCTAAGCAAGAACCGAGACTTCATTGTTGTAATGTCCAACCCAACTGATGAACTATTGTTTGTCTTGTGTGTCACAGATATGGAGAGACCCACCCAATGTTCTATATTGGGTCTTTGGAGGCAGCGTCTCAAGAGGCCTTCTACGGCAAAGCCAGAGATGTAAGTGAGCTGTTCTACTGTTCAGATCTCTTAGGAACAATTGTAATTTAAGGCGATACAGTGTTTGGTTATATTGGACATGGAGTGTCCCTCAGCACTGATGTCATTCTTACTTCCTGTGGTCTCGTACCAAGGTTATTGAGAAGTTATCTTTACTTGAAATAACACAGAGCAGGATATTATTCATTCTACATCCATCACGGGATGTACAGATTAACTCATTTCTTTACTTTTGTTACTGAGCTCATGGGAACGTAAAGCTTAACAGTCATTGTTATAACTAATGTCTAGACATAGCTGACTGTGTCTTTTACAAACCACAGCAGAGCTTTAGTAAATTATTTTATAAATGTTTTGTAATTTGAGTGATTTTGAAAGTGTACTTTGTCACAAACTTATGACATGGTCACCACTGTTTGTTTCTGACCTTGTGTGACAACAATGTACTAACACTGTAGATATTGCTATAAAAGTGGGGAAAAAAGCAAAAAGACAAACTCTAAACAAGATTACTTGATAGGTTAAATAAAAACAAGGTAATTTTCTGGTTAGTTATAAATGCTAGAGGCCATGTTGAATTTTAATTATAACAACTCTTGCAGAAGATTGAAAGTTCACAAATTCAGGAGAAAAACTTCCTCCAGTGTTTCTGCATAGTCTGAATTTAAAATTTAAATTATAAGAGCTATAATTTTAAATACTTTTTTTGGTTTAGAAGCAGGTTGTTTTTGCTCCCATGGCTAAATAGTTTCTCAAAAACATTATAAAATCCTCTTTTTATTTCTCCTACAAATTTTGGAACAGATGAAAGAATCCAGAATTTGTCTTTTCATCTTCACACATTTCAGTCTATTTTTGCATCTGTTCCACATTGTTTTGAAACTTGGTGCTTTCATTATATTAAATAAATATAGACAAATAAAAACCCCATAAATGTATATTCTCATAATATTAGTAAATCTATATAAACCTTTTTTTTAAATAAAAGGTTGTCTGATAAACTCAATATGGCATCATATTTAATACAAATCATGTTAAGGATACTGTTTAGTACTAAACATGTTAATATACATAACACACAGAACTCAATAGAAGCCCCATTATTAAACTCGAAGCAGAATATTTGACGGCTGTCCACACCTTTTTTTCCCCCCACATAATGCAACATTGATTTGATTTTACCAGAAGTTGCATTAACTTTTCAACCTGAAAGTCGAGCCTTTGTTTTTGCTGCCTTCTTTCCCATCTTGTTTTTCCGCTTTTTTTCTTTTTAAAGATGCCTGTATCAACTGACAGCTTGTGTGGATTACAGCCTTATTAGACTGAGAGGACACAGGAACATGTTTGGGGAAGAGGGAGGGTTCACATCGTCAGGCACACAAAGAGCGATGGCGATAAAGATGACAGTGATGGCGCATTATTAAGAACGTGAAATAAGAGAATGAGGGCAAAATGTCCGCTGGAAATGAGTCAGATGGGGAGGACGTACGTTTGGAGAATGAAAGATGGAAAGAGAGTGAAATAAACAGAAAAGCTAAGAAAACATTTGGCATCCTGCCTTTTTCCCAGCTGATCCCTGCTTCTAAGCCAGCACAATATGGCTGATGTCTCTGGTGTTCGCGCGCTCCGCATCATTGTGCTATGTGCAGCGAAGGGGCAAGAAGTATTTGTTTTCACAGTATTTTCTGAGTTTCATTTAGCCTGCCAACTGTGTTGTGGTTAAAACGGTTTATCGATGGTGTTTATGTGCAAGACAGTTTCTGAAAAACTGAAGCAATTCTGCGTTTGTCTTGTTTTGTCAGCCTGGACAACAGGCCAACACATGCTCATTTTAATGTTTTCATTACACCGTCTAGTGTCTCCAAATTACACAATTTCTTCGTCTTATCGATTCAGCTACGTCATTGTTTGCTTCCATTTAAAAGGAGATCCAGGTTTTTTGTAATCATGGGAGAAAAGCCTTCTTCATTAAGAGGATATTAGAAAAGGGCAGATCTGGCTGAAGAGAGACAACTTCTTGCTTTATAAACAGAGGAATCAGTCTCAGTCGCTCATAGCCTGGGAGAGGCTAATCACTAAGCAAAACACTACATTTGATGAAGTGTTTCTGAAGGTGTGTGTTGGGGCACTGTTGAGATAGACTCAATCCATCCTTAATGAAAATGCTTTGGGCTGCAGAGCTGAGCCGAGCTGAGCTGAACTCTCTCGGGGATTGATGGTTAGTCGGCGCTACAGAGTGATAGGCCACCCATCACTAACGGCGATCCTCGCTAAATCCCCATCAATGCAGTGGTTAATCACTCTAACCCCGCTCTCCTTCGCTCCTCTCTCCTGTCTGCCACACACAAAGACACATAAAAATTCATAGCCATGAAGAAGAGGGAGGTTCAGGGATTTATCTCTGCCAAGTATCCACTTCAGATCCCAGCGATCACCTTGAGGACTTGAGAGGAAACGGCAGCAGTCAGTCGGAGCAGAAATAGGGATCTTACATGTCCTTATATTCATCAGACGGAGAAATGTGAAAACCAAACCACAGCACTAAACTGTTGACTCCTTATGGAAAAGCAGATTAATGAAATCATCGTAAATATAAACTTTTTTATCTTTCATTATTGCACGTGGAGGGAATTTTATATTCCATAAGATGCAACATGAAAATATTGCAAATTATATAAATTATATTGCTGTTTAAGATCAATAAGTTGCAATAAACCTGCACATTTTTTCCACCTTCTGACTTTTATCCATCATCACGACGTTGCTGAGCTCTTGCATCTCTGCCTACATTTCTGTATCAGACCTGGGCATCAAAGACAGCAAAAGTCAACTCTGCAAGCAAAATGCATGGAACTTGAAATATGATGGGCAAAAATTGCATCCAAACAGTCTTTTAAAATGTGATATTGCACTGAAGGAAGAGATATGTCATTTAGTTCTAATGCAATTCAACTAATTGTTTCATTGCAGCGAAGAGAAATGGTTCTGACTGACGTTCTGCTTGACATTAAGTGCTGTTAGTTCATTTAAGGTTCTTATATCTATGTACATTTTAAAATAATCCTGTTTTTTATATCAGTCACAGATTTAATCAACATTAAAGGTGTTCATATGCATCTCAGAATTGACAAAAAGAGGCCAGATTTCAGCTTAAATACCAAAAATACAACCTCAAAATTATAACATTGACAACATAAATGTTATCAATGCTAGAGAGCTAGTAATTGTCATTTTTAAATGATTCACCGCTGGATGATATTCTTCAAATATTGGTTGGCTGATATCCTAGCAGATAGCAAAAAAGATGAGTGGGGAGGCAGGTATTTATTTATTTATTGCTCCTAGATTAACAGCGACTCTTAAATCATTTGTAACTTTATGAACAATGAACAGATCGACAAACCATAAATGTCTCCACCAGAAAGCAGCTCTGAGAGATGCTTTTTAATCTCTCTGCTAGAGATGCTAGGATTTGTTCAGGCTGTTCTCCACAGTATATTCTGAAGACCTTTTTTCTTGCACTATAGTCCACTGAAAACAATCCATTCATCAAAGTAAAAGTTGTCGGTATTAAAACAATCCTCCTCGAATCCCCTGTAAATACAGCTCTGAATCACACAAGTGTCAGGGAAAATATAGGGCTCAACACTTTGGTAGTGCCTTTACAGCAGCTATTTTGATAAAAGAACAATATCAGCTGGTATTTTGGTTTCATTAATATCAGCTTTCTCTCTAGTGTGGAGCGCCACAGCAGCCAAGATTGTGTTGAATAACTCGTGGTATATAGAGGGAGATATTAGTTTGGCTGTATTGTGGGATTTATGCCATTTTTCATGTACAGTGTATTTTCTTGTCTTTTTGAAAAGGGCACTGTGTGGGTATGTATACGTAATAATGAAAGTTAGAGTGACGTTGACAAACGAGGTCAAACACAGAGTTAGGTGATAATTTTATGCTACATTCTTCTTCACGACCACTCAAACCACAAAGGGAACAGTGAACTGAAAAGTGACCATAGAAAACACAGTTTGAGTTTATTTTTTGAAAACTCGTCTGTGACATTTCTGTCTACGAATTATTTGTCTACCTTCTAGAGTTAGAAGGTAGATAATATCATGGCACTATTCATGTAGCTCATTCCCTTCTTATAATCTTAACAAAAATATTCATGAATACTACCTCTTTTATAATCAACCGGCCCTATTATTTCTGATATAATTGGCAGTGAAATGGGTTTAAAATGCCATTTTTGTATTTTAAGTGTGTTAAAATCCTGGTTAATAGCAGAGTTGTGTGACATTGGCTGCTCTCTCTCGTCTCTGCATCCAATATAAAAAAAATAATGACAGATGGCAGAAAGCCTTGTTAAGGCACCTGTATTGTTAAAATAAATATATCACAGGTTGAATACAACAAATTTGAAGTTGGACACAACTTAAAAAATATGGTACACTTCTGTATTATAAAGTGTATGAAAAATAACTATAAGTATAAAATGACTCAATGAGATGTGTGGTGATTGTTTTTGTTGGATTGTATTTGGATTAATATCTGTTGCACATAGCCTGCTTTAGTAGATCTCCTGGGATGAAGATGGAGACAACTATGTGACACATTATCCCTTTTGAGAAAATCATTGTAAAGATTATTAAATGTTCAATTTATCCACAAAGTAGAACAGTATTGAAATTAGAGGTCAGACTTTGGTCTCAAACTTACTTTTGGGTGCAGAATCTTTTTAATGTAATTTCTGAAAGGACGGTGACGGCCGACCAACCTGCTACCATTTCTCCTAGACCTGATGTAGCTGATGTCTCTGTTGTGCTCTTAGCAAAACATTTTACATTGAGGTGATATTGTAGTTTTGAAGATTTTAATTTTCCCCTGGACACCTTCTTCACACCTGACCTCCAGGTGCCTTACTGTCCCCTACTGGCTGGAGTTTGTTCATCTGTTTTACTAGTGAAGTGTGTTTTCAGTCTTTAGTCTTATTTAATTTTTTTTTTTATCTCGCTAAATATCAGAATTATTATTATTTTTTTAATTGATATACATCCTCTGAGGAACATTTTAACTGAATCTCATTGCAATGTTGTTGGAAGTGAAAAAGGCCTACCTAAAGTCATAGTCATTTGAATTGTGTGATAAAGTTGTTTGGATTGATAAAACAGGCTTAGAAAGGATCATTTCTAATGAATTTTCTTCAGATTAGTTTCTGAAAGGATGAAGTTTAAATGATGCACATAGACCTCAGCGTGATCAGCTCCGTACTGTGTGAAATCTTTGGTCACTCGCTCTCACAAAGTGAGCTTAGATTGCGTTGAACAGGTGTGAGGAAGGGCTATGGGGTCGCTATCTCGCTCAGGTTGGACCTAGTAATTTAGCTGAACGGAGGGATTTGCTCCTCCCTGCTAAGACAGGCGACACAAAAGATCTCACTTTGAAAGTGGAGAGGGAACAGAGGGGTATGGACAGTTTAACTAAGATGAAGGAGTTCAGTTGGCCAAAATGCCTACTTTGATTAGTCTTTACACTTGGTCTAATTGAGCATGCATGTTTGTGAGCATAAATCCTTTGCCTGTGGCTTCAAACTTAAATTCAGGTTGGGACACCAGTTTTCGAGTGTGTATCAGGTTCTTTTTTTCCCCTTCCTCTCTGGTTGTAAAACTCTCACTATCCTCAGACTCATTCCTCCCTCTAGACTGAATTTGCTTGTCTTCTCAGCATGAGTGTTTAATCTTTTCAGGCTGGTGAATCGGCCCAGTGAATGAGTCCCCAGGTCCTTCTCTCTAGGAGCCCTGGAGATTATTCTAAAGCACTAATCGTTGAGCAAACACAGCAGTGCTCTCCCATTCCCATTCTACACAGGCCACAGTATAGCACAACTTCTTCTTTCTCTTCTCTTCACATCTTACGCCCTGTGTAGATTTCTTTGCTTTCTGGCGCACGTAGCCTAGATTACTGCTCCTGAGAAACAGGCCCCTTAACTCCCACCATCGCAGCCCTGCTTAAAATGAACCAGGCACAGATTGAGAGTTGTTCTTGTTTGTTCTTTTATACGGCGCAAAGTGACATGTAATTTAAAGAGCATTATTTCCAACATTGTCCCCTCAAACCCTTTACGTTTGTGGGTGTGTTTGTTTTTTAATTAGATTGTCAGAAGGGAAAATCTAGCGGGCTTATATGTTGGTGTCAATATCCTCGGATTTGGAGCTTCGTCAATATTGTCTGGCCTTGCTGCTACTAACCTGAGCAGGCTGCTGGCATTTGGTATAAAATAAATAGAGTGATTTGTCTGTTTTGTTTTTGCTATATCTTCCTCCCATCCAAGAGAAGTTTTATTTACACCGCTTTCCACTTGATTGTGTCTGCTATTTGCTGTTTTTGTCGGCTGTGCCCTTGTTATGAGCTGCTCAAATCTCTTCACCTAATTGTCTTTAATGTCGATTCATGTTCCCTCGCTGTCTCTTCAATATGGAGGCACCATATGTGGTGAAACGATGGCAAATAATAGATTAACCTAAGTTAGAGATGCACCAGTTGGCCATAGATTATGAGGTAGTACCGGTAATATTTTTTTGATCAGTAATCAGCAGGTCAGATACTGTTCAGCACATTCAAACTAATCCATTTCTGCCATTTTCTGTCTATAAATCCGTGATTCACTTTTGGTTGAGTGTAATAGAGGTTATAAAAATGAGGGGCATGCACTTCATGAATGAGATTAATGTGTTTCTTCATTAATTTTCTCTTGGAGTCAAACATAGTATGACTGTAAGTATTATGTGACATCTCTGTCTTTGAACCTGTCAAAATCAGCCTGATCACTGCATCTCAAGACAAAACAAAATCTAATTTATGACTCTGTGTCATTCTGGTTTGGGTTTTTTTAGAATATATCCAATTGGATTTTATTATCTAAATGGCAATGATTTTCTCTGTTTTTATGCAAGTTAAACATTGTTACTTCAGAATATTAGTTTTAGTTGCTTTTTACAAATGAATAAAAAATAAATAAATCTCTGCTGCCCATGGCCACTACACTGTGTATGTCTGCTTATTCTAAAAATGAGTCTTCTTCCAAAATAGAAAAAGAAAAGGAGTCTCATATCACTTAGGCAAATACCCTGAAGGCTTACAGCAGGGGTGCCCAAAGTCGGTCCTCAAGGGCCGGCATCCTGCATGTTTTAGTTCTCTCCCTCGTTTAACGCACCTGAATCAAATGATGGCTTGTTAGAAGGCCTAACAAGAACAC
>CAEFZX010027492.1:0-116554 GCA_903066825.1 Alfaro cultratus | reverse complement strand
ACTTTTACTAGAGTACATTTTTGTCTGTGTATTTGTACTTTTACTTAAGTACATTTTTTGAGTACTTTATACAACACTGCAAACAACAAAACCTGTGATGTTTAACCTCACAGATCAAACAGTTTTTCATGTTAAAACTGATTTTTTTTCCTGTGGTTTCTGGTTCTTGTGCCGCTGCAGGTGGACTGGGTCCAGTGTGACGGCAGATGCAACCAGTGGTTCCACCAAGTCTGCGTCGGCGTCACGGCGGAGACAGCCGAGAAGGAGGACTACGTTTGCGTCGAGTGTTCGCTGAACGATCGACAGACGAGAAAGTGAAGAAAATTAATTTTTAATATTTTTTTTAAAGTTTTTGGGAAGTCTGCAGGTCCTTTGTCCGTTCCTGAAGCGTCACTGATTCTGTCCCCGTCTCTCCCCACACAGTCCCACCTGTCTGACCCTTTTGTAACAATGGTGCTATTTCCTCTTTGACTTGTCGTCCAGAACTATAATGTCTAGGGTTTTTTTGTATTTTTACATATATTATATATATATTTCTTTCTTTCTTATAAATTGTTTGTGGTTGTCTAAATGGAAAAAAGAAACAAAGGACATTAAGTGTGCTGCATGGGTCTGCATTTCATCGGCACAACGGAGTCTTACACCACGATACCCCAAGTAAAAAGCGCTAAGGATTAAAATTTATCTTCTTTGGAGCCTCTTTGCATGTTTCAGAGTTATGGGGAATGAAAAGGAGTTATTAACCCCGGTAAAAATAACTATAATTGCTTTATGTTTTTCTTTAAACCTCGTTGTTTAGTCCATGCATCTTAATATAATTATTCCCGTTTTTGTTTTGGTAGAATAGGTTTTATTTATCTGAGCAATAATATTTTTTTTTTTACTTTGATGGCTTGATCTCTGCCAAGTTGTGTTTTTAGCGATGATGTTGATGTGATGTATAGAAAGTTACGTGGACAGGTTACGGCTGCGGAGACGAACCAGAGCACGCCGAAGGAAAAACAAAAAAACGAAACACGCTGCTGACATGCAGATCCGCAGGATGGTAACCACGCATATGATAGAGAGGAAAGGTGAAGATGTTACAATTTATATTGTGGAATAAAGCCCTTTTGTTCTATGGAGAGGTTTTCTCATTTCACTTGGTGCAAAGAAACAACATCATAAATATTCTCCATTTATGGATTAATTCACTATGGACTGCTGCAATTATTTAAAAAACAAGATTTGAGTGAACAAGTTTCACATTTATTCAGTTTTTCCCCCTGATCCAGTGACAAACATTTAGCTAAACCAGTTGAGAGAACTGGAAGGTTAATTTTCTTTTAATAAAAAGTGAAAAGATATATTTCTTAAATCATTTGCCGTTTTTATCTCCTCGGTAATAGACAATATCTTAATAAAGTAGTCTAAATTTTGTAGAACAGGAATCTTGAATTATTGTTGATCCAAAATATAATCATAGTCTCTGTCAGCTGTTGTATTATATGATATGATATGATATGATATATGAATTTTATTTGACAGACTCAAAGTCCAAATTTAAATAAAATAGAAAACAAAAACAATAAAATGTATTAAATGACAGATAAATATTTTACAAAACTTTTTGGGGGAGTTTATTATGATGGTGGATTGGGGCCGTATTAAGAAAAAAAATAAAAGCATGAAATTACAAGAATAAAATCATGAGATTATAACAATAAAGTTGAAAAAGTTGCTAAAAATTTTTAAAAGAACTGCATTATGAGAATAAAGTTATATTACGAGAATAAAGTCAAAATACTATAAAAATAGTCAAAATAATATAAGAATAAAATCAATACTACAAATATAAAGTCAATATAATACAAGAATAAAGTTGTATTACAAGAATATAGTCATAATATGATTTTATTCTCTTGTGACTTTATTATATTATTTTTACTTTATTTTCATAATATTTTGACTTTATTCTCATGTTATTTTAACTTTATTCTTTTGTGACTTTATTCTTGTAATATTATAACAACATTCTCATAATTTAATTTTTATTCTATTGTTTTAGCGTGGCCCTAATACTATGTCCTTGTTTATTGTCCTTTTTTCTTTTCCTTTTTTTTATTTATTTACTTTTTACAACAATGACTGCTGGTTTTAGCATGTAGTGTAATAAATGAAAACAGGAACATTAATAAAACAAACATGATTTTGTCTCGTACCTAATTAAATTTTTTAAATTATTTTATTTGTTTGTAAAAATCTAGAATTAAACCTCTTGAATTTGCTTCATTATTGAATTGTGGATGGAAGGGTCAATTAAAATCATCCAGAGGGCCACTAATGGCCCCTGGGCCACACTTTGGAAATCCCTGATCTAAACTCTTGAGTAAATACTTTACACCCTACTAACAGGTGTTGCAACAGAAACCCCATTTATGTAGCCGTCAGCTGGAATAACAAAAGCTCCCTTACAAGCTCAAGCTGAAATTCTTGTAATGGTCAAATAGAAGTGAAATCACAAAAATTTAAATAAGACGTTTTAGTTTTAGTTTTATTTATTTGCTAAATTAACCCTTCCAGGCTGAACGTGTCGACGACTCAGCCAAATTCGCAGTACCGTAATTCCACATCATTTGCGCTATCTGAAAAATTCCAACGGTTTCTGACAGGGGAGACGTTGCGCTTTACAGCCAACGTTGGGTTATTACGGTAATTTCACTAACGCCGTAGCAGGAAGTGAAATTGATCTTAACTGTGAGTTCATAAACAGCTTCCATTTTAATTAAAATAATAATAAATGTAAACAATACGAACAAACGAATCTCAGCACATACAGAATTAAACAAAGATATAAACTAATACAAGGAAATTATTTAAAGGAAAATATACATGCTTAAAAAAGTTACCAATATTTCCATATACCATTTAGTTTTGTCTGTTGCATTTAGTTATAATTATTTTTGTGCTCATAAAGTATTAAACAGTTCACATGTTCAATTGGGTTAAGCTAATTTCAAAACCAGTTCTGTTCTTTCGGTTTTGCTGTTGGTATCTTCATTATATCTGGTTAATGACTACAGCTGTTGCAAGATCCTTGTTTGTCGACTTGATTAAATAAGGGCAGGAACACTTTGTTTTGAAAGCATGGCAACACTCCCTCTGCAGAGCAGCTAATAATATCCTGCAGTCATAAGAATATGAGCAGCCTCAGTGATAAACCCAACTCCCATATTTAGCCAGTGGAACAAGAAAGAAATACTTTAAGGCTAACTCATCTGATCCATTCAGTCAGAGAACAAAGGACAGAGGAAGGCCAGTCGGAAAGGAAATTTCTACTCATGATGTGACACAAACAAGCATTACAGAGGAGAGGTCAGAGGTCAGCATCTAAAACCAGGAAATGTAGTTTCTAAAAAGAGAGCCAAGCAGTGCAAAGCAAGAGAAGCACAGGAATTTGGAAGGAAAACAATAAAAAGTATCAGATCCTCTAGAGATTTTCCAGCTCATCACACTGTGAGAAGTTTTCATTTATCAAGTTTTATATTTAATGAAATTATTTAGAAAAGTGTTTAGAATTTGTTATTTTGCAGTTATGTTATTTTTTGTAGTAAATTTTTATTTTAGTCTTTAAAATACCAAAATTTGCACATAACATTATGTTTTTTGTCTGCGTGATGACATCAAAAATTATGTTATGATGTATACTAGAGTAATTTCTTAGAGAGCTACTTTTTACTTTTACTTGATTAAAAAATATGTGTTAGTTAAATATTTTCTTACCTGAGTACATTTTTGGGTACTCTACCCTTCTCTGCTGAATTGATTGTACAAAGTGAGACTTTCAGCTGCTTCCATTCACTAGAGGATGGATCAATCCAAAAATATTGATACATTTCAGTTTCATACTCTCTCTTGAAAATTTATTTCAGATTTGGGTTCTGAACTCTCGCTAAAAATGTGTTTGATTTGATTTGCATTTTATTTAAGAGAAATGCTAACAAATTTGTTCTACTTTTCTATTGTTACTGTTTATTATGTTAAAATGTTGTTTAAGTATTTTGTAGCCATCTGTAAACTTTATTCAAAATTCTGTCCCAAATTTTAACAGAAGAATTCAAAGGAAAAACCAAATATAAAAAACCTAAAGGTTAGAAATTTGATAATATATTTCACACAATATAATGTGTGAAATGCACATATTACAAAATACAGCGTTTGCTGTCAAACACTTCACGGTAGAAATGAGACGCTGACCTCCATATGGATCAGAATAACAACGCTAATCCACATTATTTTCCAGCTGCTTTTAAATTCCTGAGTGAAATGCCTGTTTGCTAGGTCTCCACGCTTTTATCCGGGCAGTTTCAAGTCAGGAACATTAATTTCTATCGTAACTTGGATCGCTCTGATTGGCTGCTTCTGCTCCAATCAGCAGCCACAGCCGGAGCTCTCCGCACATTCAGTCTGATTTAACGCACTCATATAGCGGAGCACGGTGAGTCTCTTCAAAAACCTGATACATCTGGAAAAAAATTATAATTTCAAGGCTAATTATCTAAAGTGTGTCTTTGTTAGACTAGCAGTTATCGTGTGAGCTTGTGTTTGTTTCCTAGTCCTTATTTGTTTATGACTTATATCCTCAGTTGTAGAGAAGCAGTGCTGTGGGTAATATAGCTTAGCTATGGCTAACAAGAGAGCTAGTGAGTAACTGACGAGTTCTCGACGCAAACTATGTTTTCGCTTCAAGTAAGCGTATTTAATTATACCCAAGCGGTCTTCAAGCTTTTAGTGGTTTATCCGCATACCGATGTTAAACACAGTAATGACTCGGAGCTTAAACTTTTGGGAAAAGCTAATAGTTTCAGAGTAGTGACTAATGCTAACTGGCTAGCTAGTTAGCGCCCCATTTTAGCTAAAAAGTACAGAGAGACCAAACTGCGAGCCAGACACCAGGAAACATAAAACTGTGGCCTTTGTGCTTTGAGGAAGTTTGGTTAAAATTAGTTACCACCTTGAATGCTGCTAACTACATTTTCAAATATATTTACAAGGCTACCAATAAACGCCGTTAGTTAGCATTTACCTGAGTGTGCTAAATAAATGCTAGTACATAAGTTGTCAAACTTTTTCCTGGTCAGCTATTTCTGGTTTCTGTTTACCCCGCCTCAGACTTTGCGATAAATCACGGTTTAGTGTGCTTGTTTCTGTTTGTAACAGCTGTGGATTTTTAAACGGTGTTAAAGTCTCAGTGTTGGGGTTTTTGAAACTAATAGCCACACCCTTCCCTTCCTTTCGAAACCAACTACGGTACAAGATGTGAGTTCATTTTTATTGGTAACTTTACAGCTGCCCTAAATTTTGGTGTTTTCAACTGAGCTCCTAAATGAGGAGGTTTATAGAAACGGTTTTAAATCCAGACTAGAAGTGTATTTGATCGTTTGAGTCGGGTTGAAATCCCCCTCCCTCCTCTGTCGCTGACACATGATACTGTCTGTGAGCTGAAGATGTTGTCCCCTGGCTTGCCACTGTGGGAGGAAAATTAATACCTTTTGTTATTAATGGTTCAGATCAGCCTTTTTTCATACTGTACGTGGCAGACAGCTTTAGTAATTTGAGAAGTTTTGTAATATAAAGTTGCAACATAATTTTACCTGGGTCTAAATTAAGAGCAAATCATGTTATGATGTAAACTATTCATCTGTTTGTTCAAATTATAAAGCTAAACGCAATACCATTGTTTTTTTAATCATTGAGTAACTATTACACTTAAAATTTCCTGTACATTTAGCAATGACATGCTGACAGAAAAAATATATATTTGTATCTTTACATTTGATACTGGTAAGCATGAGCTTGAAATAGCTGTTTATGAAGATTGAAATTTAAAAAAAAAAAAAAAATCACAAATGTGCTCTCAGGCTTCCGTAGTTCAGCGTGATGCCAGTGACTTGTCATTTTGATTTACAGGCATGTTTTACAGCTTGTATTACTTGTACTTTGAATTCAGGTCAACTCCTAGAAGGGATGATTGGGGGGGAAAGCAAGTTTTTGAAAATATTTCTGTCATTTATAATTTCTTTTTAAAAATGGATTTAAAAAAATTATTGATTAAAATCAGATTTGGTAGGAGAAAAATAAAAAAATGTATTTTTAAGCCATATCACCCATCTCTGCTTATTTTAGATATTTATTTACAGTCACGCCTACCACTTTTTATTTTTTTTGCTCTAGTCACTTGATTTATCACATTACCAGCTGAGCTTTCTCCTTAAAAAGCAGCTTTTTTATTCGCTGTTATTGGAATATTTAACAATAACAATGTAAGCATACCATCATTCGTGTATATATATACATAATAAAATAGCCAACAAAACCCTGTTTGATTTACACAAAGATGACAAGAATTTTTAATATCAGCCAAATAGTTTAATTAATTTTTCCTACAACCTACATACCAAACATGAATGGATTAAAGGTGTGAGGACAAATTTAATTATTCGGTGCTAGATTCAGGTTCCTTCTCAAACTGGACATTTTTTATCTTAATTTTAGCATTTAACTGTAAATGTTCTCAGCCTCAGAATAAAATAATCCCAACATTTTAGTAATGCTCACTCAGGTTTACCCTGTTTGTAATTCGATTATTATTTGTTTGTGTATTGTTTTGTGCTGACTTCTGTCTTATTGTTTACGTTTAGGAGCCATTTGGGCAGATTTGTTCGGCCTCTCTCTCTGGTTCCTCTCTGCATCTTGTCGCCTTGGAGACTGGTTGGCATCAGTGAACCTGAGGATCCATAAGGCCTTCCTCCCCAGATGTAGAGGGACTTTCTATCATTACAACTGTGTACAAGGTAAATGAAGCAGCTTTATTAGAGTAACTGAATTTCCTGGTGGTTGTGAAAGCCTTTTTTCAGTTTTACATTATCTCATCAAAATCTGGAATTAAATTATTCATTTACTGTTGGCAAGAACATAGAGACTCCTTATTATGAAAACTAAGAGCAGGCGTGGTAAAAAAAAATCGCCAGGCTCTGATACGCCTACCTCGTCGTCTTGTTTCTAGTCAAGGGAACATTTCTGGTACTTATCTGATGTAAAAATTTAGAAGCAAGTTTGTGACTTTTACTTTAAGAGCATCATCAGCCATGTGCTTTCGTTACCTTTCTGTGCACCCCATCCTCATTTTTGTGAGCGTTCGTCACGCTCACACTCTCTGATCTCTGTTTTCTGTCTGTGTGGCGTACTTGAGTAGATGAGGGCCGTCACAATGGCTCTTTGTGAAGTCTGCTGTGTGCCTGTCTCTCACTGTGGTGCTTCAGACGTCGTAGTTAGAATTGCTAATGCTGGCCGATTGCGACAGAGTGGGTTTTGTATTGTTTGTCGCAGCATTTGACAAAGATCCTACTGACCTAGCATAATTATTACATTCAGAGGTTTTTAAACAGGATTTTACTGTAAATCTCTCCCCCTCTTTGACATTTCATGTTAGAAATGTACATTTGTTTGTTTTAAATTCAGAATTATGTCCCAAGATGTTTTATTTGACTTCATGTGTTCAGCTTATGTAGGTGGACCATATCATGTGTCATTCTCTTTTTTTTTATCACTTGATATGTGTCAGCACCTTGTTAGAGCTTAACCAGGAAATGTGTCTACAATTGTATGTTTTTTTTCCATTGTATTGTGGAAAAAATGAAGAGCCCACTGCATTGAACCCCATAGAAATCCTCCTGGTTATTCCACCAAATCTTGATTTCTGAACTCTTCCTGAGTTAAAACATTAGTATTGTTGTTTCTAAATTAATATGAACTTGTTTTCTTTGCATTATTTGAGGTCTGAAAGCAATGCATCTTTGTCATTATTTTGATCATTTCTCATTTTCTGCAAATAAATACAGAATTTTTGGTTGGAATTTCAGAGACATGTTGTCAGTAGTACATAGAATAAAATAACAATATTCATTTTGCTCAAACATATTCCTATAAAAAGTAAAATCAGAGAAACTGATCATTTTAAATTACATCTTAATTTTTTCCAGTATTATTGCTTAGTTACAGCTGTATGGTTAAATCTCAACAAGCACTAAACTATTACAAAGATTTACATTTTTAATTTGCATAAAACACTCGTGTCTTTATCATAAAATGTCGGTGGCAGCTTCTCTTTGTGCCAAATCTTTTTTCTAGGCCATTCAGTGTTTCTAATGTGTGTCAGGCTGATGATAGGTTACTCACTTTGACCTTTTCCTTCTGTATTGTAATGAGATTAAGCTATTTGTGAAACTGGAACACTTAACAAAGGCTTGAACTTTGGTGTGAGATTGCAGGTGCTGCAAAAAAAAATGTATAATACTTAAATATTTCACACTGATTTACAGCGTTGTCACTTATTTATTTTCATCCAGTAAAAACCGCCGCAGGCAAGGCTGTTATTATGAGCATCAAGTTATGTTTAATCATCTAAACTTTATGTTTCACAGCAACCAGACACATTGTTTGATACTCACACCTAACCATTACTTTAACAAAGCTTGCGTCGGCTTGCAAGAGAAGCTAAAATGGCAAATTTAATTACATCTGAGCTGCTGGTATAAGAAACTGGAGGAGGAAGTGAAAGAAACTGAGTCCTAATATAGTTCTAAAATTTAAACTGAATGCAGAAAAATCTACATTGTCATCAGTTTACATGATTTTAAATTTCATGGTGTGAAGATTGTACTCTTTAGTCCTGTTTCAGAAAGCTGCTTGATCCATAAGACGTCAGTTAGGTCTGTCATGGTAAGACATTCTGCTCGTCTCAGAAGGTCTCTGACTGCAATAAACAATATTGTTGTCTTGAGACTATTATCAAGTATTTTCAAGACTATAAATGCTAATAAACCTTTAACACTGGAACTGGAAGACATTTTAAATATCCAAAATAAACAAACAAAACAACAATTATGAAGTTGCTGTAAACTAGATTCCTAGAATCAGACTGAAGACTGATTCTAGGAATTTTCTACAAAAACTGTCATCCAGCTTTTGTAGAAAGAGAGAAACAATAAGTTATTCAAATGGAAATTGACTTCATTTTATTTACTCATGTGATTAATTGATTTATTGCTTATTGTAACCGGTCTACTGACACGTAACATCTGAGATTTTGAGATTTATTTATCTACATACCTCAGCAACTTTTTTTTTTTTTTTTTTTATCAATTTTTTCTCCGAAGAGTTTTTGCGGCACTAGTGGCTCGTATTTTTTGTGACAGTAGCCTGACAGGAAGGGGGGAAGGAGAGGGGGAAGACATGCGGCAAAGGTCGCCGGGACCGGGAGTCGAACCCGCGACGTCCGCGTTGAGGACTGAGGCCTCCAAACGTGGGGCGTGCTAAACCCTACGCCACCACAGCACGCCCCAGCAACTTTTTAGATCTGTGTAACCACCTACAATTAAACAAGAAGTTACCTATGAGCAGCTAATTAAGAAACTGACTGATATTAAACTAAAATGTGATCAAATTAGTTTGGTTGCAGTGCATTGTAAGCATGGCAGGCTGCCAGACTTTTCTTGCTCCCCGTATTATTATTTTAGAGGTTTGCAGTGAGAAAATGTTGATGTGAACACATATATATTTGTGAACAAAGAACAACACGTGCTGTTTATGTTTACATCTCATACTTTGGGTCTGGATTTGCGACTTGGTAAAGTTTATGTAAATGAACCACACCAATCAGCCAATCACAGAGTGTGTTTTTCCCCCGTCCAATCAGAGTATTTCTATCAGATTCTGCATTTGCTTGGCTAACTAATCACAACCAGCAGATCAAAATGCTGCATAAAAACTCAAGCATCTCTAAACAAAACAGTAGGATTTAGAGAAACAAAAGAAAACTTTATACAATAAATACTCAAATTTTGCATCTTAAGAACATTTAGTTAAGTATTGTTAATCATTATTGTCCATTTTAATACATTTTACTTTTAAATTTCATCATTACTTATTTAGGATTTAACTGAAAAAAATATTCATTTGAGTTCCTTTTTTGGTGTGTTTGCCTTTTTTTAAAACTCAAATGTTATTGGTCTCAATAACATCTTACAATAACATAAAATTACCATGTCATATTTCTTATCAACTTTAAATATTTGTAATACAAAAACACATGTAAAGTTTTTACATTTATTTTCTGTTCTGATTTTTTGTTTTTGCAAAAATGAAGAAGAATAATTCAACAAGACAATATCAGGGAAATGTCATGATTTTATGATTAGTTCACTGTCCTCAAAGTGCATCAGACACTTTGTTTTTACAAACTATTTAAAATTCTTGTATATATTTTGAGTCATAGCTGATCTGTGATCAATTCTGGGATATTCTCAAACTGTTTTTCTCATTTTTAAGCACAGTCTTTTCCCCCGTCTATGTCTGTGGAAAGGTGGAGGATGTCTCCATCTCTAAATTTCTCTGACTGATTTCTGTCTCTGTCTTTTCAGACTCTTGTGCTGTCCAGTGAAGTCGCCCACCATGCGTGAGTACAAGCTAGTCGTGCTTGGATCAGGAGGTGTGGGGAAATCTGCGCTGGTAAGTATTCCTTGGAAGAACATTACAAATACACTGCAAAAACACAAAATCTTTCAAGTATTTTTGGTTTAGTTTATAGTGCAAGTATCTTAATACACTTAAAATAAAGCAAAATTAATTTACAAGTAACTTTTTAGCAAGATTCTGGAGCTTGTTTAAGTAAATAATTCCTTATTATTGATGGTAAAATGCTAGATTTTCACTAGAAAATGTCTTATAGGTGGAACTACATATTTTTTTTATCAATAGTAAGGAATTATTAACTTAAAACAAGATCCCATATCTTTCTGAAAAGTTACTTGTAAGTGAGTTTGGTTTTATTTCTAATGTAGTAAGATATTAACACTAGAAACTAAACCAAAAATACTTTGTAGGATTTTGTGTTTTTGCAGTGTATCCAGCTGTGATTTGATTTAATTGGATTTTTTATTTAAAGTCATAAAAAGAGAGAAAGTTGAGACAAAACTGATGTCAAATTTTAATAAAGGTTACTGTATTTCGTTAAAATATTATTTAGCACAATTCGGTTACCGCTTTTAATTTTGTCTTCTTGGTTGATTCCAGACAGTCCAATTTGTGCAAGGCATTTTTGTGGAGAAGTATGACCCTACTATAGAAGACTCTTACAGAAAGGTAAGGGTTATAAAAAAATACTTCTTGATGCCTCCTGAACATTATTAAATTCATCTGATTACCTCTAAATTCTTATTTTCTGACATAACAGCAAGTTGAGGTGGATGGGCAGCAATGTATGCTGGAAATCCTGGACACTGCTGGAACAGTGAGTCTCGTCTGCTGCTGCGTTTGGCTCAGAGAGGCCCTCCAGGTCGCTGATGCTGTTTCTCCTTTGCTGTTGCTCTGCAGGAACAGTTCACAGCGATGAGAGACCTGTACATGAAGAACGGGCAAGGCTTTGCTTTGGTGTACTCTATTACAGCACAGTCAACATTTAACGACCTACAAGACCTGCGGGAACAAATCCTGCGAGTAAAGGACACCGAGGACGTGAGTGCAACACGTTTTTAAAATGAACACCCAAACAATCAGAAATCTGAACCCTTTCTGAGAACAATTGAAGTCGAAATTCACATTTTGTACTTTTTTTATACTTCCATTTGGGTTTTTATTGCTTCTAGAAACACACCAAACACTAAAAAAAAGACTCAGCCGTTTTTTGATAATAGGTTAAAGTTTTTTAGTGTCTGGAAAATGAGCTGTTTAAAAAAACCTCCCGATTGTTAAGTTATGCTGTTACCTAGCAACCCCAGCTAAGCCAAACCCTTGTTACCTAGCAACCCAAGGAGCTCCAGGACATTTAGTCAGCTGGTTTTACTACTGTATGTGATGTACAATGGCTGCTGGAAAAGACAAATGTTTTATTGTTGACCTACCATCCAGAAACCACTTACTGCATTCTTGTTGGTTGTGCAGGAGGCTCTACTAATGCTTTTCAAAGCTGTATGGTTGTGTAATTGTGCATAATTTCACGTGCAAGTAGGGGGTGGGTGAAATGGACTTTTTTCTATAAATCAGAAAAAAGAATCCAATTCAGAAAAGAATAGGATAAAATAAAAATAAAATTTGGGTGGGTGAAATGGACTTTCACCCACCCAAATTTTATTTTTATTTTACCCTATTCTTTTCTGAATTGGATTCTTTTTTCTGATTTATAGCACTAAATAGCTGCACATTTAATCATATTATCAAATTTACAGAACAAACAGTGGAGAAAATGATAGAAAAAACATTTCCAAAAATGTCAGTTTAGGTTTTTTTTCCAACAACATTAATGCAATTTTTTCAAGACAACAATACGTCAAAATTCTTGTAAGAAATTTCATAATAAATGATAAACGTTAAATGCTTACCTCTAAGTTGGGGGGAGTGGCCAGCAGCAGCTTATTTGGATGTAAAGTGACAAGAGGCCCTAAAACAGCCCAAAATAAGCAGAACTGAGCAGATGAAATCTGATTATGCAAGAATGGTGGAAAAAAAAAATAAATTTAATGAACATGTTTTGTGTCGCCCAGGAACCTATTCTTACTCAAGGAAGCATAGCAAGTCACATTTAAGAAAGTAGGAGCTATATTGTCATTGTAGAAATGACTCTGCTTACATCTTTTTCACATCAGTGTGAACCCAGCAGGCTTTGTTTAGGTTGAGGGGGGCAGCAGCAGCTTTGTGACATGGAGGAAATGTCAGAGGTGTTGCTAGATGCTATCTGCCTCTTTCAGTCTTTGTTTCTTCACCTTTTGATTCAGGAAGGATGTACACTGAGCTGAATCTAAGCTGTATTTAGTCAGAACAGGATGATTAGCATCTCTACTTCTCAGTACATTCTCATTAATATGATCCACAATGTTAAATTGTTACTTTTTTATTAAATGTTGACTTATTTATCAATTAATCTGTATAAATAGCTGATTTTTAAGGTACAAAGTGCCATTTCCTGAGTGACAAAAATGAATATTTGTTTTAATTTTAGCCACAGTTTATTATTTAACAGGTTGTGGGTGTCAAATATTGCAACGCCAAACAGGAATCAGAAATGTTTGTTCAGTCATGAGTGCAACTTTCTAAAAAAATCAGTAAACTATTTGTTTAAAATGTAATTATAAACCCTCTAATTTGCTCTTATAGCATTTGTATGTATAATAACAATGTATCATTAAACGTTTGACCTAGTTTAAATTAAAGAAAAACACTAAAGAGCTTTTAGGTCATATAAGATTATAATGTGTTGATAATGATGGGCACATTCTATGTATTGCAGATCTGTGTTTTTTCTCATATCCTTTTTCTGTTCTTCAGCTTTAAAAACTAGTTTTGTTGTTGTAGGAATGAAACAGTCGCTGTCATTGACTTATTAGTAATTACTGTCTTTACAGACTCTTACCATTTTAAAATCACTTTAACATTAAAAGTGTATTATGTTATAATTATGTCAACATTTTATCTCTTCTTTTTATTGGAGGATGTAAACCTCATGTTGATTTATTTCCACATATGGTACGAATGAGTCAAATAAGTACCAATAATCAAATCTCACCTTTGAGCTGGAGGTATGTTTATAAAGCTTTCCCTTTATGTTGCATATTTTTCTTTTATTTAACAAATATGACCATAGAAATTAAGGGAGAACCGACAGCTGCCAGCAGTTGTGACATAAAGCGAAGCGCTTCTTAGGAAAGCAAATGTTGACAGTAATAACTTGCATGAGTCACCCGTAGGTGTGTTGCTCTCCGTCTGTGCAGGTCGAGGAGCCTTTCTCACTGGTTGTTGTTATTATACGCAAAAATTGAGCTCGTTTATAAAAACGCATCAAACTGTGGATGTACGGTTGACCGGTCAGCGAACTTCACTCCCAGTAAACAAAGACCTGATGGTTGTTATTTATTAGCCAATCAGAACCAGGCCCAACAGATTCGGTTTGCTTCCTAATTTTGGTAAACATTGAAAAAAATTATGCAATCCCAATAAAGAGGCAACAGTTTTTCTTTAACAACACTTGAACCATATTTAAGTTGGGAGTAAGAATGAATACTCAGCGTTGAAGAACGAGTTCTCAGAGAAGAACTGAAGCGGTCAACTCACAAAGATTCATCTATTTGTGTATTTTTCTGTTGCACATAACTCCAAATTATTTACAGAAAGTCCGTCTGTTTGCTGTTTTTATTTTCATAAAGGGTATCTAAGATTTTCTAAAGAAAATACACTGGAAATCCAGAATATCTTGGTGCAATTAGGTGTGGGAATTTATCGTATTGTTTATCATTTATCTTAAAAATTTTGATTTATTATGATAAAATCCAATTAAATTATGTTTAACCCTCCTAGACCAAATGTGTCTGTGACGACACAGCCAAATTTGCAGTACTGTAATTCTGTGACACTTTGCGCTATCTGAAAAATCCCAACGGTTTCTGAAAGCGGAGACGTTGTGCTTTCCAGCCAATATCGGGTTATTACGGTAATTTCACTCGCTGTAGTAGGAAGCAGGTTTTTCTTTGGTTTAATCTGATGAGACACTCTTTCAATAGATGGTAAATTGTGAAAATAACTTGCTAGATATTAAAAGTTACAGTTGTTATTGAGAAATGGGCCAATATATTTACTCACAGGACATTTAATGAACTTCAAACAATTAAAATATCCAGGCGGAGATTTGAAACTCATTAAGAGTTTGAGAAAACCAAAACGGTCCTTAAAGTCAAGATTGTTTATTTTTTTCACTGTATCAAGAAATATCAATAACTATATCAATATCAGAATAAGTACAGATACATGTGGACACTTAGCAGTCACCATGTTCTCGACTTTGAGGGTTAATATTCTGACTCTGTTCTGTTTTCTTTACATGAAAAAGACAGAAAACTGAGCTTGCCGAATACAACAGGATTAATCAATTATATGATTAATGTATAAAATTTAACACTTCAATAGAACCATAATTCAATTTTCACTGGGATTAATTTAATTTATTTGTAAGGGTATTTACATTTATTTCATTGTATTATGATAAAATCTCTTCAGGTAAAATTAACACATTTCACCAGTATTAGAAACTTTCTTCAGTGCTGTTGGAAGCATCTTGAATATGATTATTAGGCAGATTTATTTTCATGAGCCGACGAGAAACCTTTTCTGTTGCTACATGACTTTAGTTTTTATGTTTTTATTCTGATCGATCAGGTTCCGATGATCCTGGTGGGGAATAAATGTGACCTGGAGGACGAGCGCGTGGTCGGGAAGGAGCAGGGCCAGAACCTGGCCCGTCAGTGGAACAACTGTGCCTTTTTAGAGACTTCAGCTAAATCAAAGATCAATGTTAACGAGGTAAGTCCGAAATCAACGTAGAAGATGCTTTTTGTATAGAAATGCTAATTTAAAAATGCTTTTCAGTTTTCAGTGAACTAATGTTTGCGCTTTCTTGAGAGAGTTTAATATTCAGACTGATAAAGTGCACATCTAGCGTTTTATTAAAAGCCTAAATTTGGATGTGATATTTACAGTTGACACCAGATATTTTTATAAACCTAATAAAAAAATTCTGACTGTCTGAAGTTAATTCAGGCTAAGCTTTTCTTGGTTTAGGTTGGTTAGAATTGGCAAAATTATTTGTATTTGCTAAATGCCAGGAAACTTAACCAAAACATTTTTTAAAGATTTGTTTTTTATGTGACTTTCTTGTGTCTAAATGTTTATAATTTATTTTAACATAATTTGTTTGGATTATTTCAATGTAAACAATATTTATTATTCCTAAATATATATTTTACTTTTTCCCTGCTGTTGAATGTAGAATACTATCACAGGACAAAATTAATAACCGTAATAAATGATTATGAATCCTCTATTTTACAAGAACATTCAGAAAGTATTTGTACTTTATTATGATCAGCCGGGGATTCCTACTTCCCAAAATGAACAAGATAAATATAATTTACTTTTAAAAACACATACAAGCTGAAAAATTATATCCGAACAGCATTTCATTGCAGTTTGCCTGTGAAGCTGAAGTGTTTCCATATTTTCTTGTTGAATCAAATGTTAAATTAAAGGATTTTCTTTGCACAAAAACTTTGATTGATTCAATGTAATGAATATTTATTATTCCTAATAGTTCAAAGACTTTTTGATCTGTGTAATTGAAATTCACATTAGCTTATATGTTATACGTCACACAACGTTATTTAAATTAGGGGATTTTTTGGTAAATTTGTGTTTTTTTTCTAAAAACAGTGAGGTGTGACAAACATTTCTAAAACATGACATTTTCACTGTATTAACACTAAATCTTAGCACATATTTTGAGGTCTAGATTCTAGTGCAAGTATCTTGGCACATTTGATATAAAACAAAACTAACTTATCAGCAAGATATAGACATTTGTTTTACGTAAATAATTCCTTAATGTTGATTTAAAAAGTGCTCGTTTCACTGGCAGATTATTTAACTCATATTTTTCCCATGTTGTAAGTTAATTTATCTGCCAATGGAACAAATACTTTATCAATATTAAGGAATTATTTACTTTAAAAAAGCCTGTATATCTTGCTAAATTGTTACTTATAAGTTAGTTTGTTTTATTTCAAGTGAACTAAAATATTTGCACTAGAAACTAGACCAAAATTACTTGGTAAGATTTTGCAGATTTAAGTGTTTTTGCAGTGTTATATTTTATTTCACCTTGTCCCTGCTGAGGAATGTAAAATACTCTCTCAAAACATTATTAAAAACAGTAACAAATGATATCATATTATTCTATTGAAACTCTTTATTTTTTAGATAATTTGTATCGTTTTTAACTCCAAAGTGCTGGAAAATTTGAAAACTTAGCTTTAAAATGTGTGAAAAGTTCTTTAATTTTACTGTAGGAAATTTATATAATAACATTTGACAGTGATTGATTCCATGTTGCCCAGAATTGTGTTTGTATGTAAAAATCTAAGCGAACCCTCGTTTCTGTGTTGCAGATTTTCTATGATCTGGTGCGACAGATCAACAGGAAAACGCCGATGGAAAAGAAGAAGACAAAAAAGAAGTCGGGTTGCACGCTGCTCTAAAAACGCTCTCCCACGGTTGCTCCAGGTCAGGTGAGTGGGAGCTTGGACTAAATTTACTCCAGACGTTCTCATGGCTGCCGTGCTTCCTGAGCTCCGGGTCGTTACCGAACATTTAAAACACGCAGCAAACTGACGGAGAATGAGTGAAGCTTTTTCCCTGTGAGCAAAAATATTTTTATACTTTGAAAACAGAACGTTTTAGGAATCAGAAAACTTCTGTAAAATGCATAAAAATTAGCTGCGATTCTCCGATCCTTTAGAGCTTGATCTCGTTTTAAAGACAACATTTTGATTATTTAACCTGCACTGTCAAACATATTGCTACTGTAGCTATTTTTGTAGTATTTCTTTGATGTTGGATTATACAAACTTTTATTTTTCTCATGTGAATTACTTAACAAATGAGGCATTAGATCAGTGTTTCTCAACCTTTTTGGGCCAGCGCCCCCTGTCCATTATCCAGGTCCCTCACCGCCCCCCATCAAAGAATTTGTAGGCTTCTTTGCACTGAATAGTATTGTATTATTAATATTACTATCATTATTGTTGATGTTTTGATTTTTATGGTTGTTTCTGTATTTAAAATCCCGGTATTCTGATTATTAAAATTCAAAATTGCTGTGGTACTACCATTTCATACCGGATCACTTTTAACTATATAAAAAGAACGCTCTCTATGGTACCACCTATGAAGGGATTTCTTTATTTAAATTGGTTCATTTTTCCGAGGGATGCACAGTGAGGGTATCGTGATTTTAGTCATTACATGTTTATAAGAGCGATATTCCGTTGTCCTTCCATGGAAGATCAATAAAACACTTTTTAATATAAGTTGCTTTGATATGATCACAGCACTACCAAAACATAGGTACAAAAACCATCCATAAAACATAAAATATTTGAAAATCAAGACACCAGAGAAGTAAATAACTGCACCGTCATCAGCTGGTGTAACGCTGAACTGATGCTGTGAAGCTACCAGTAGCAGGAGAAGCTAACAAACACTGAAGAGAAGAAGAGCTGCCATCGATACAGTTGCAGCCAGGCATGTTTTAATGTTACATAATACAGTTTTAGCAAGTAGCTCAAAGTCTAAACTGGTATTATTGTGCTTATAAGGTGTAAAGTTTACCTTTGAGCAAACGCCTCCCAAAGGAATCCCAGTGACCGCTTTTGTAAAAATGGCCGCCAGCGCCCCCTGCCGTCCTCTGAACGCCCCCTAGGGGGCGGTACTGCCCCGTTGAGAAACGCTACATTAGATGCAAGTCTTGGCTACTGCAAGTTCAAACTCGATAATAATAAAATTGATTGATTTATTTTTTTGTACAGGTTTTCCTGACCAAAACTATATTAAACGCCTCTCTATATATATAAACTTAAAAAGGTTTTAATTCCTGAATCCTTCAACATTGTCATACAGAAAACTAAAAGTCACCCCAAGGGTAAAATAAAAGAATGCCATGTTAATTCATTTTATGTAATTTGTTAATTAAATTATTTGTTTTTTGGCATCTCAAAATTTTTCTAATATTGTATTAAAAAGGCTCCAATATTTAAATCTAAAATCTACAAAATACCCCAATTTTTAATCCAATTAATTGTCAGGATAATCAATAACTAAAATAATCATTAGTTGCGATTAATGGTGACGTTCTGAATCAAACTCATAATTTCAGACCACAGAGTTAAAATCACTTGAATCATATTTTAAAACCATTTTTATCTGATGTAACTAACAAGTTAATCAAATATAGATGTCACATTTGGTTTTGGTTTAACGAATAGAAATTCAAATTTTCCAAAAACAAAATTCAGTTTCATTTGATCATAAATTAATAATTTAATTGGAGCAAATTTCTTAAACGTAAAATGTTATTTCTGAATCCATTATAGCAAAGTAACTATAACTTTACCTGAGTAAAGAGGTTTAAATAAGGTCTGGTGCTTTAGCTATAAAATACACCAAGCAACTAGTTTTTCTTTTTGTTCTGAATAAATAACTTGGATTTTTAAGGCGTCGTCCAGCTCTTGTGTTAAATGTTTGTTAGAATTTAAAATGTATTAATCTTTGAGAATATGTTCTTGTATTATTATGTCATTAACATTACATTACTGAAAGCTTTGCTTTGAGTAAAAGTAGGTCGATGTTTGTGGTTCTAATTACTCTAAAACTAAGACGAATGTAGAAACTTTAATGGGTGGTAATGTATTTTTTGTACCTCATATTTAGGTGGTTTTCATCTGTATAAACCACCTGTTTGCTTTGAGATCTGGGGGCCGCACAGAATCCATCAGAGGGCCTTCAATGGCCCCCTTCCCACACTTTGAACTCCCAGGATCTAAATTACAAAAAAAAAAAAATTTACATTTTGAGAAGAATTGATTATCTGATCTTATCAGATTATTTAAAAACTGTCCTTTTAACCATCCGCTGAGCTAATTGGACTAACGGCATGAATTAGAGTTTTCAAAGTGAATATTTCATATTTTATTTTATTTTATCATGACGTCGTGTTTCTGTTTTTACCTGCAGAATGATGAACTGTTTCCCGGTGGATGGTGCCAGCATTCCAAGTCCTCTCCAGAGCATTTTTGAAAAAGGCTGGCTGAGAAAACCACACCATTTGCAAAACAGCAGAAGGCACATACTTTAAAGAAAAAATGTTCTGCTTTTTACTGGCAGAGAAAATCAACCTCTTCTTGTATTGTCAAGCCTGACGACAAAATATATTTTTCTTCTTTTTTTTTTTCTCTCCGAGGTGTCTTCTTCTGGAAATAACAAAGTAAAAGAGGAAACTGTGGATTTGAATCCATTTAAGGGAACTAATGAGAATTTTATTATGAGTAACAACAGTCTTTGGCATATTGTGACAATATATTTGTAAAGGAATCCATGTAAAAATGTTGATCTTCTTGTACAATTCTGCACTAACATTGTCAATGAAGATGCATCATTGTCCATAAATTACTCGCTCCTACTTACAAGGATGTGTATTAATAACATCTCTCCTAAGTGACTTTGTTTTATATTGAAAGCTGCAAGCCTTCCATATTTCCCATAATATATTCTACTTCCATTTTTGCATAATAAAGTTAAGGAAATTAGTATTTTATAGACAAATGGGGGTAAGGGTGCGCTCTGATTTGTGTCGAGGTTGAAAACGTATTGTACTAAACCACCTCTAATACTGCTTCTTCCTACCCTGTCACAGATGATTTTCCAGCTTTTATGAATGATTAAATTTTAGTACATTTTCATTACTCTTGTTTTTGTTGTTGTCCTTCCTGTTTAAGGAGAAGTTTGCCAGACTGAGAGTGTAAGAGGAGCGTTTCCTGCTGGCAGAAATGACTCGGGGCTCAGCAGATTTGGATTGAGCTGAGAGAGGAAGTGGCAGCAAAGAGGAACCCAGACTTTTGGCCTCAACAGCAGGCAGGATGTGAAGTAAAAAGCAGAATCGAAAACTGACTGGGGGATGAACTTGAAGGCTCTGGAGCGGATGTGATCAGATGTTTAAAGCATGTCTCCATATTAATGAGTCAAATTAATTTGGAACTTTATAAAATGTTGCTTTAAGGTAAAGCTTGAAATGGTCGGAATTGGAAAAAAAGTCCAAATACACTCCTGTAAGCTTACAGACAAAAAAAATATCAAACCTTGAAAAAACGACATGCAGGAGAAACAAAAAAAAACTATAGCACAGGGAATTCTGGGTAAAGAAATGGCTTGCTTTCTTTTGCCAAAGAAGACAAAAGCAAAATCCTACATTTAAAATTTGTTGCCACTCTATTTGTTTTACATTTTTGTTAAGAGGAAAGTTGCGCTCAGTGTCACCTTCTACATTCACATCAGCTGTTTAATCCGCTTTAATCCAACTCTTGTTCGCTTCTCTATAAAGTTCGGTTCGTTTGGGGGAGTGTGAATGAGTGATCAAACTGTGATGTGGACCAAAAAACCAAACTCACCTAAAAACCCGGGTCTCGGTATGGTTGACGTAAAATCTGGTGCGGTTTAAATGCAGATGTGAAAGCAAAACAGACCAGAGACCGCTCCAAAAGTAGGAAGTGGACTACAACGCAAGGGATTCTGGGTAAATACAACCAAAGCAAACGTGAGAGTCTATTACAGGGAGAAATGGGTTGTGGTCTTTACCAACGTCAAAATTTAACTAAAATTTGACGCTACTCCATTTTTGTTTACATTTTAGGAAGAAGGAAGTTCAGCTGTTCTTCTGAGGTTTTCATGTCCTTTCCTTTGGTAGTTGTTGGTGCAGCGCCACCGCAGGCGAGGATGGGAAAAGGAGATCCAATTGGATCGTTTGATGCAGTGTGAAAGTGAATACACCAGCTGAAAATTTTGCAATTTCGGTCCAAGTCAAACTGAGCCTACCTGGACTATCGGGTGTGAAAACATCCTAAAATAGAAACAAAGAAAGAAGTGATAAAAAGTAAAAATAACTGAAACTAAAAGTCCAAAAACCATATCGGTAACAATTTAGTATCTAAAATTTAATATCCTCCAAGAATCGTTTTTATAGTGCACAGATTTTGTGTAGTAGATGGATTCAGACTTCATGTTGAACAACAGTGAAATCCAGTCTGATACCGTTACACCAGCCCAGCAGCTTTTTGTGCCTGTAAATTGAATTTCTCTGCATTAAACCCGGTGATCGATCAGCGGCGGTGGCTCCCCGCCCTCCTACCCGCTCCGCCTCCCCTCACACGCGGCCCTGCTGGCTGCTCGCCCCCTCCCCCTCGCTTCCATCATTTTCCCATCTCTTCCCCTCAACAAACATGGCCGCGAAATCTGATGGTGCTCCTGCCTCTCCGCGAAACGAAATCCCACCCGAGTGTCCCGCCCGGTCCGAACCGGCACCGCCGGAGCGCCGCGTGAGCGAGCATCGGTACAGCCTGCAGGACTTCTGCTGGACCCTCTGCGTCCTGCTGGTGTTTTTCTCGGACGGGGCCTCAGACCTGTGGCTGGCTGCCGACTACTACCTGCGGAGGGAGTACTGGTGCTTCGCCTTGACTCTGGTCTTTGTGATCGTCCCGTCCGTGGTCGTGCAGGTGTTGAGCTTTCGGTGGTTCGCCTATGATTTCACGGAGTCCGTGGAGAGCGGCACGGCGGCGGCGGCCGTGGTGGCGGCGGCGGCGGGCGCCGAGGGAGGCGACTTCAGCACCAAGGACAGCGGCGAGTGGGGCGCTGGCCGGGCCGCCGCGGTGCTGCCGGGGCCGACCGGCGGGGGCCGAGTCCGGGGCTGCTGCAGAGCCTTCATGTGGGTCTTTCAAGCCCTCATTCACATTTTGCAGCTGGCGCAGGTCTGGAGGTGAGTCGGAGATCCGAGAGGTTCGGATCGGAACGCTTTGTCTCTGGTTTTTGTGTTTGAGTCCAACATCTCTTCCCACCTGATCATTGTGGTGCCAATGTGGTTTTGTGTTTTTTGACATTTCTCCCTGGTTTACAAGGGGATTAAACTCCTCCCTCTCTTCCTCAGCCCCTGGCCTCCTTGGACAATTAGAAACACGTTCACATGGAGTAGTCCATTGATTATCCCGACGATTAATCGAGTAATCAGACAAAAACAATTATGTATTCTGCACATTTTTCATTTAATTACTAAAAAATGCAAATCCACAATTCAATTTGGGTTTTTAAATAATAATAAAAAAAACATTTTATAGCCTAAAATGCAACAACATGGCATTCCTTAAGTGTACGCTTGATCATTTGTAGCAAAGGATTCATCAAATGCTTCTAACATCAACATGTGAAAAGCTCAGGTCTTTCTGCTTGTCTGCAAAGTCCAATATCTTTCCCCACTTTTTTATTTAAACCTGATCATTTTGGTGCCAAAAGAGGATAATTGTGTTTAGTATTGTTTGACATTTCTCCCTGGTTTACAAGGGGATTAAACTCCACCCATTTGCCTTGGGTCGCCAATATTCTATTGATTATTCCGACAATTAATCAGACCAAAATTGGCCATATACTGTAGAATTTTTATTTAATTAGTCAAGTTTCTTTTTTATATATAATATTTAACATATATAAAGAATTCAAATAGACAAATCATTTGTTGTTGGTAAGCAATTTTATTGCCTACAATACAATAACAGCATTTCTTTACTGTACGCTTGATCTTCATCTGCAGGTAAATATTTCTAACATCAACTTGTGAAAAGATCAACTATTTCTGCTTGACTAACATCAGAGCAGTGTGGAGCTAACCTGTTGATTATTTTTTTTAATTATTCAATTAATAATTAATTAAGCACAAGGTATTAAATAGGACATTTACAGACATAATTTGAACCAGGTGAAGCTAAAACTATGCCACTTTAGGAGTTCTGCAACGTATTTACAGAAAAAAGGGGTTTCAGTCCAGTTTCACTTTATTTTGGTAAATTATCAACTTAAATAAAAAAAATTCATATTTTCTGTTCAGTTTTGACTTAATTATTGTGCTGAGTGTGTTGTTCTTTCAGAAAGTGCCATTTTTTGAGTCTGAACACTAGCAATCAATTACTAAATGAATCGATAAATTGTTTTCACTCTAATAATAAGATCATTTCTGCAACCTTTTTTGACTTATAAGTCACATGTAAGAATACTTTCTTCTAAAATATTTAGATCTGAACCTATTTATGACACACGCAGCCATAAACTCCCCAGATGGACACTAGTGGGTCTGTGGGTCAACAACTCGGTCAGTGATGGTGAGTCGGGGCTCAGACTTAAAGTCCTCTGATAGGTTTTGACAGGCTTGAACTACTGCCAGCTCAAAAAAACATTCAGCTGTATGACGGGTGTGAGGCAACACTCCCTTTATGAGACAAATATATGTGGCATTTGGTCATGTTAGAGAGGGAGAACTTGGACTCATATGGCTTGATTTACCTGTAGAACAACACAGTGTGTGCCTTTCTGTGCCCTCTCGCTTCCTTTCTCTTGAGACAGCAGTATTGATCCCATACATCCGCCCAGAGACTGAGTGAGTGTGAGTGTGTCCAGGAGCACATTAAAACGTTGTGGCAGCACAGAATTACCGGTAATGCCATTAAAGCTGTTTTGTGTGTGTGTGTGTGTGTGTCCTGTTCACGGGTGCCACACTCGCAGCAGTGTGTCTGAACGTTAAAGAGGATTAGAGCTGTGTGTTTTACCCCAAGCTGTTAACTCGCGAATGATCTGTCACTGATACACATTTAGTCAGGTGAACTGGGATCAATTGAGGCCTGCAACCTGAACTGAATGTCAGCTCACATGAGATGTGATATGGGAGGGTTGTGTCATGGATAGAGTGCAGTGAAATCATCTGAGTCTTTCACCCTCATTACTCCACATATGCACCGTTCTCTCGCTGTGTGTACATTTCAAGGATCACATTCACTTGAAGAAACCGAGACAAAAAGGGGTCACAGCAATTTTATGTCTTGTAGGCCTTAAAAAGCCTTAGTCTAAGGCTAACACAATTCTGATGTTTTATTTATTTATTGGTGCGGTCGTCCACATTTCCAAAGATATTCGACTTCTGCAAACGACCTAGAAGAGTCCCTCATGGGCAGTAGAGTCACAGAGAGCGTGCTCAGAGTTTTGCTAATCATCATAAAAAGAAGAAGAAGTGCTCAGTGTTCGCGGAAGTAAACATGGATGCTAACGGTGGAGCATATCTTATGATTTTAAAATTGTTTTCCATCCGGAGCCTGCAAATTAACAACTTAATCCTCATTACCACCCGCCAAGTTTGTTATTTGTCTTCCCGCTTTCGCGTATCAGTACGCAGAATAATGACGTTTTGTCGAGTATCAATGACGTCCAGATCGGATGAATTCGAACTGGCTGTTCAGACACGATACATTTGAAAAGATCAGATACAAATCGGACTTCAGACCACATATCTAAGTAGCCTGGGGCACAGTCGAAAAAGTCCGATCTGGGTTGTTCAGACTGTCATGAAAAGATCAGTACAGGTTGCAATAAGGCAAAAAAAAAAAAATAAAAAATTTTTACAAAACAACCAGGGAAATTAGAGGTTTAGAATTTATATAGGAAAATAATTTAGAGGAAACAAATGAGCAAGATGTCTTAAAAGTCAGCAAAATCATTAAAGCTAAGCTAAAGATTAGCTCTGCTTCTATAGCATTAGCAGATGAGCAGAAGCTAATTCCAACTGAAAACAAATGCACTTATAAAATAATCTTTTCTGCTTTTATTTGTAAAAATGTTATACATGTATCCTTCTTTCCTCACTGTTTCTACAAAGTACATGCCTCACTCCTTTGCGTTGTGATCACATGAAAAGCAAATAAAACACACTGAAGGTTGTGACTTTAATATGACAAAATGTATCACTGCACACCGTCTCTTGTGGTTCGTTAGTCTCCTTGACATGAGTCTCTTCTGACCCTGTTTCCCAAGGCAATTACAGAAACATTTACTGTTTCTGAAATTTATCAGCGTTTTTCCAAGCATGTCCAGTTAAGATGAAATCTGTCATTTGAATTCAGTAATTTTGCATAAAAACAGCATTAATTTGGATTTGTTTTGTTCTGTTTTTTGAGTTTTTCCTCTTTTCCTTTTTTTTTTTTTAAAGGGAAGAGATTAAATACAAGCTCTATATTCCTCTTTCTGATCTCAGCACAGAAAACATAACTTTAGAGAGACTGGGATTTCAAAGGGATGTTCAAAGTGAGACCCTGGGGTTATTTTTCTAATTTCTGAGATTGATCTAAAAATTTCTGTTTTCTCTAGCAAATTTCTGACTTTTCAACCACAAAATAAGTTTTCTCTAGCAAGTCTAAAACTTTCTCTTGCTAGTCTAAGAGAAAGTCTAAGACTTATTTTTTTTAAAAAGTCCTAGACTTGCTAGAGAAATTTGCTTGTTTCCCTCATAAATTTCGGAGATTAATCTCAAAATTTTTAGTTTTTTTGCAGCAAATTTTCAGCTTTTTAAACTCAAAAATGTGTTTTGTTTTGTTTTTTTAGAAAATTTCTGAGATTAATCTAAAAACAATCTGAGTTTTATCTAGCAATTTTTTGACTTTTTAAACTCAGAAATTTCTGAGATTAATCGCAATATTGCTTAGTTTTTTCTAGCAAATCTTTACATTTAAAACTCAGAAATTTCTGTTTTTTTCTTAGAAAATTTCTCATTTATCTGAATATGTCTGTGTTTTGCTGGAAAATTTTGACTTTTGTAGATCAGAAAGTTCCACGTTTTTTTTTCTAGAAAATTTCTGTGATTTCTGAGATTAATCAGAATTTCCTTGAAAAAAAATCTGACATTTTGAGGTTAAGTAAAAAATGTTTGACCTGTAAATCTAACCATGATGGTATGTGAATCTTCCTCTGACTCCCAGGTACGTCCACGCCTTGTACTTGGGGGTGCAGAGTCGTTGGCATGGCGACCCCGAGCGGCGCCACTTTTACTGGCGGATGATGTTTGAGAGCGCGGACATCAGCATGCTGCGTCTGCTGGAGTCCTTCCTGAAGAGCGCTCCTCAGCTGGTGCTGCAGCTCAGCATCATGATCCACACCAGTCAGGTTCTACCTCTTCAGGGTGAGAGGCCCCCGTTGACCAAACACCACAAACACCATTAAGGAGAAAGACGATAACAGACTTCATGGTGTTTCACTGAGATTTTATGTGTTAATTAGACCAGGAGTTCTCAAACCTTCTCCCCAAAAGAGCTTTAACCTCTGACCCCCTTTGCAAACCCAAAGGCAATACAACTACATATGTAAAGAAACATCAGCCTTAGAATGACTTTCATCCACTATTCCATAAATATTACATTCATTTTAGCATAAATGCTGTTTCAATCACACCACATTAGAAAATCTCTGAGATTAAGATCAAAGTTTCAGTCTTTTTCTAGTAAATTTTCCACTTTTGGAGTTCAGAAATTTCCTTGTTTTTTTATTATTATTCTCAAAATTTCTGAGTTTTCGCTTGCAAATTTTAGACTTTTCAAACTAAGAAATGTCCTTGTTTTTCTAGCAAATTTCAGAAATTTATCCAAAAATTTCTCTAACAATTTTTTTTATTTTTCAACTCAGAAATTTTCAAGTTTTAATAGAAAATTGTTAAGATTAATTTTAAAATTTCAGATTTTTTTTTCAAGCCATTTCTGATTCTGAATGATCTCAGAAAGTTTCTGGACAAAATATTGAGAATTTTTTCCCCCAAAACTCAAAAATGTCTAATTATTTTTCTAGAAAATTTATCAGAAATTTTGTTTTTAAAAAATCGGGCATTTTTTGATTAATTTCTGAAATTTTCAAGAAAAAAAACTTTCAAAAATATATATTTTTTTCTTTTCCAAAAGTATAACATTTTTACACTTTTGAATCTCAGAAATTTCAGAAGTTTTTTCTAGAACATTTCTGAGATTAATCGAAAAAGATTTTTTCTTGGCAGTAAATTACTCCTCTTTATTTCTATCTAGATGTCCCTAATGCCACCCTGTTCTTGTCTCGTCTCTGCAGGGATTTCTGCCTCCGCTTCGCTGCTGTCCCTCGCCTGGATGATCTCGTCCTACCAGAAAGTCCTGAGGGACTCGAGAGACGACAAGCTCCCCATGACCTACAAAGCCGTGATGGTCCAGATCCTGTGGCACCTGTTCACCATCGGTGCCCGGGCGCTGGCCTTCGCCCTCTTCGCCTCCGTGTTCCAGCTTTACTTTGGCATCTTCATCGTGGCGCACTGGTGCATCATGACCTTCTGGATCATCCAAGGCGAGACGGACTTCTGCATGTCCAAGTGGGAGGAGATCATCTACAACATGATGGTGGGCATCGTGTATATTTTCTGCTGGTTCAGCGTCAGAGAGGGCCGCACGCGCTGCAGGTTGCTCATCTACAGCCTGACGGTGTTCGTGGAGAACGTGGCGCTCACGGCCGCCTGGTTCGTGTACCGCGGCGCGGCTGAGCGTCACGGCGGCCCGGACTTCTACGCCGTCGTCATGGTGTGCATTGTGGCCAGCAGCTACGCGCTCGGCACCTTTTTCATGTTTGTGTATTACTGCCTGCTGCACCCTGACGGCTCCATGTCCGGGTGGGGCTACATAGCGGAGAAGGAGGTTCCCGTGGAGGTGCTGGCGTCGCCGACCTCCAGCCTCCCGCCGGATCTAGTCAGCAGCCCGCCAAGGACCCTCCAGAGAACTAAAGGCTTGGACAGGGAGCCTGGAGTGGACGGAGACGTGTTTAAGGTGCGCCCTCTGCGGGGGGCCAAGCCCCCTGTGCCTCACCTCAAACCCAGGACAGAGGGCCCCGTCATCCGAATAGACCTACCGAGAAAGAAATACCCAGCATGGGACGCTCATTACATCGACCGACGGCTGCGTAAAACCATTCTGGTGCTGGAGAGCGCAGCCCCAGTGACGCCGAGGATTCAATACCGCTGCCTGAGCACCGCCAAAGAAGTGATGGAGTACGAAACCACCGTGTGATGTGCCGGAGTTGCTGTGACTCAGCTGGACATCCCGCCTTAAAGTGAAGATGGCAGGAGGAACTGCTGTCGATGCACAGTCTGATTCAGCTCCGCGATCTCTGATTGCTCTCTGTGCTGAAGAAGAGAGAGGTGGAGGAATGCGTCTTTATGTTCTGCTAGAAAAATAGAAGGGTTTGAAAGAAATTATGCTGTGTATAGGGCTGGGCGATAACTATTTGATCAATTTTTGAATATTTAAATCAAAAATTGATCAATTTTTGAATTAAATATGCATTCCTTGGGTGACCTCAGCGTGCCCAAGTCCGCCATTTTGTTTCTTGTTTTATTTGGATTTCGGAATCAGGTCAACTCTTCTATATAGAATTAAGACCAGCCCATGTTTACAAGAATAAATTCGTATTTTTCAAACAGCAAAACAACAAAAAAATTAAAATGAGGAATGCTGAGCATCTTGCGAAGTTATACTTTGGGATAGGTTTTAACAGATAATACTTAATCTTAGAAGCACATCAGCATCAAATTATTATCAGTAGCAGGACTTTGAAATAGAGATGCAAGCAGTTACACGACTTATAATTAATTGTCGATTAATTGTTTCAGATGATTAACAAAGTTAAACCTTCTTTTAGCGTTGTAGTTTGACCTCCATCCAGCAGAGGCGCTGCTGGTCAACCTTAGGCGGAGCCGTTCATCCAGAAACAAAGATGGCGGCGTAGCATAACAGGAAAGAGAAACGATCCGAACACAGTCCGATGTGATGCAAAATGGACTTTATGCGGTTTTGTTTGAAAATATAAACACTCGACAAGCTTTTTAAGTTTCACCTCAATAAATTTTGCTTAGCCTAGTTGTTTTTTCCTCATTAAAACGACTTATTTTAATGTTTTTTCTGTTAAAATTGTATCTTTATTTAGCTAACGTTGACAAACAAAAATTCTCATACCCTAATAATCCGTGGTAATGATTAAAAATATTTTCTATCACTTGTAATTTCTTTTTTAGATAAGAAAGCAAGAAAAAAAACAAACTAATCGTTAGTCGGATTTGATATGAAAAGATCGGAGATTTCATCTTTTTGTCGCCCAGCCCTAGTCGTGTACAGAAGGTGCAAACTTTGGTTTCTGTATCAGTTCTCAGGTCAAGATGTGGCACAAAGAGGTGAGGAAAAAGCACAGGCAGACAGAGAAATGTTAGTTCCTCCGCCGTAAGGGAAGCACCAACCTCTGCAGAGACAGGCCTTCAAGCACGCAGGATTACTTATGGCAGCTACAACACCGCTGAGTGAGTACGTGAGGCTCATCAACATTTAATCCTGCAAACCACAGCACAGGTAGTTTCCTTGGTTATTGTCATTTTTCAGTAGCTTAGAGTCACGTTGCAAGAGAAGAGTGGAGTGTAAAAGCAACTATTTGGGCTGAATGTAAAAACTGTGGACAGCGTGAATATTTATTACAAGCTTTTTACGCGTTTTCATTGTGTTAGTAGGATTTTCAACATTTCTCTCGTTTTTTTTGTTAAAGTTGAAAGAAAATTTGTTTACAAGCGGGCTGTTGTATCGTTCATTTCTCTTTTAAGAATGGAAATGCACTGAAAAACAAATTTGTTGGGATTTTTATAATTTTTACAGAGCATAAATGTGATGGACTTTACATTTCCAAATAAAAGCCCATCTTAAGCAGCAAAAGCTACATGACAGATATTATTTAATATGTAAATTATTGTATAATGAAGAAGAAGTTTTAAGGACACTGGTGTTTGTTATTGTTACTGTACTGATACTTTCTTAAAGGAACTGTCTTAAAAAATGTAGAAAAAACAAACAGTTCCCAGTCCTGAAATCCAAACATCAAAGCTATGATAGTAGTGATGGTAAAAAAAAAAACAAGATTTAGTCTTACTTTGAATGCTTTGCAGAAGATTTCCTGACATTTTTTAATATTAAAAAACAAATTTCCAGAATTCTCAGTAATTTTAAACCCAGTTTAAAAATATTAATACTAAACAGTCAGAAAAAAAATGGAACCTGCGACAACCAGTGATGGATGGATGGATGGATGGATGGATGATATATTGGTAGTCGGTTGGATGGATGATGAAACAGACGGGCAAATGGATGCTATTGATAGTTGAATGGATGGATGGAGGAGATATTGATGTTTGGATGAATAAATCGATGTATATATGTATGTATGGATGGATTAATGGATGTAAGATTAGACAGATTAATTGATAAACTAATGGATGGATTAATGAGCAGATTGTTAGTTGGATGGATTAACAGACGGATGGTTGGATGTATAATAGATGGGTGGATGGATTGATGGATGAATAATTAGATGGATGGGTGGATTATTAACCCTTTCAATACACAGAAGGATGGATGGATGATGGATGGATGGATGGATGAATAATTGGATGGATGAATGATTGAAAGAATGAACAGATGGACGGTTGGATGGATGTACAGACAGTTGAAGGGATGGATGGATGGTTGGTTGGATGAATGAATGGATGATTAGACAGATGAACAGATGGATGTTGGATGGATGGATGAACAGGTGGATGGTTGGATGGATGGATAAACAGTTGGATGGATGTTGGATGGATCGATGAACAGGTGGATGGTTGGATGGATGAACAGGTGGATGGTTCATAATGTGTTTCAGATCCTCTAAATCTCTTTGAGTGTTTTAGTTTCCTCAGATTGAACTGAACTGAACTGGATCTTTTCCAGTTCACCATCTGATCTCAGTCTGAGCTTTTTAAACCCAAAGCTAAAGAAAACGTTTGTTTCTTAAATTACACCCCACAGGTTCTGACCCGAACTCTTACCTGGGTTGTTTTCCTTTAGTGCAGATAGAAAATGGACATTTCTGAATTTTGTGTTTTCGGAGTGTGTATTTGTTTGTGAGCTTCACCGACCAGCACGAGTGAAGATGATGGGACTGAACAGAGGGATTATGGGTAATTAATCTGAAACTGTCACTGAGATGCTACAGTTCTCCTGTATGATCTCGGTTTGTTTTCCCAAATGACTCTGAACAAAATCCACCTCCCACAGAGACTCTTTTTAAAATGATTTTTATTTTTATTTGCATTCCCTGCTGCGGTTTCCTGGAAGCCGCTCAGGCTGTAGTTATGGTGCTAAAGGTTTGAGTCCATCACGTGAGAACCATAAAGTGAACCATAAAAAGTGCTTGTTGTGGCAGGACCTGGGCAAGGCTGTACCTCAGAGACAGAGCTGGAATCAAAACGCCTTAAGCTGGTCGTGCCAGACTGTTGCTGTTCTGATAAATAAAATAAAAACAAAAACTGATCAATAAGAAGGTGATGACAATTTCATTGTGGTATTGTTGCTAAAATAAAGAGCAATGTGTTTACCTGAGTTTCACGTTTCCTGGCTGATTCAAACCATAAACATATCACAACTCTGGTAGGATGTTCAGTCGGTTTAAACTTAGTTAAATTATTTAATCAACCTACCTTAAAATAATTAAATGGAGTAATTATAAATAAATACCTGCACAAGTTTAATAATAATGCAAAGAATGTGGAGATTGAAGAATGTTTGCAGACATTAATAAGCTTTTATAATTGGCTGAATGGAAGAAAATTTCCCTCACTAAGAGGATCTATTATTCAAAATTCACAATTTACGCATTCTTGTGCTTCCATTTGTGTTTCAACTGCTTCTAAAAACAGGCAAGCACTTAAAAGAAAACACTCAGCTGTTTTTTGAGAATAAGTTAACTTTTTTGGTATCTGGAAAATGAGTCGTTTCAAAAACCTCCTGATTGTTAAAGGGGCAGTATTATGTAAAATTTACTTTTTTGAGCTTTACATCATGTTGTAACAGGTGTGTCCAAAGTGTGGCTTACGGGCCATTTGTGGCCCTTGAAATAATTTAGTTTGGCCCCAGACCACAACTCAAGGATTTGTTTAAAAATAGATTGAAAACAATTGATGACCCAGAAATTTGGAAATTCCGTTTCCAAATTTAAGGCAACAGGCCAAACCCCTTTTAATGTTTGGATTTTTAATGATGTACAGATTTTATTTAAAAAACTGTTTTTCCAATTTTTAAGTTAGCAAATTTTGTGGCCCACCAGTAATTTAAATTTGCTAGTTTTGGCAAAGTTTGGACACCAAAGTGTTATAATGTTATTCACTCCTCAAAAGTATACCTGGAGCATTGCATTGATTCTTTCATGAATGCTTAAGAAATACTTTAATCTACCATTCTCCCACGCAGCTCCTTCAAACTAGCCAGCAGCAATTAGCAAACACCTGGTGGAACTGTATATCAGCTGGGCTCATTATAGGAGCTGCTTCTCAGTTCAACGCTGGTAGAAATGTTGTGAAAGGGTTAATAGAAGAGCAATGTGATGACTTCCTAAGAGCAGGAGCTTCTTAAAGAGACAGATGGCCAATTTCAAGGATTTAAATTACAGTCAAATTTCTTTAAGTCATATTTAATAAATAGAATTTTTATAGCAACTGAAGTTAACATAATTACTTAATTGTGCTATAAAATGGCATTATGTGCCTGGAAATACATAACACTGCCCCTTTAAATCACATTCCACTCTTTGAAATTAGGATATAATTTATGCCCAAACAGCAGAAAACAAGGTGATAGTACATGTAGGTAATAGTGACCAAGAAGATGTTGCTGGAAGGAAACAAGCACATTGCATCCGTCACTGATAATATGCGGCTGAGTGTAATTTAAACGAGCGGAGCAGATGCTCGTCTTTAGTTCTGCAGGAATGCACAGGGGGACACTTTAGGTTTGGCGATTATGAAGCTGTTTTCCAGGGTTATAAGGCATCTGTCCTCAGAGCGAAACAAATGCAGATCAGCTCGTTAGTACACAGGGAAACTGGAAATTCATGGGTGAAATTGTAGAGAACAGATTGTTCAGCTATACGAAAATGATTGATTTTCGTCATAAAATTTATAGTTCTCATAAAACTCAAGCTGTCAGAAGAGCCGGAGGATGTGCAACTATTGAAGGTGGTTCATTTCTTTGCATATGTTTTCCCCTCTAATTAATCTGGACAGAAATGTGCCATTAATTACAGTGTAGTTACATTTTTATGTTATATGTTTTATGATACCAGAAAGTGAAATAGTTTTTGTCACTCTTAAAGGGTCTTATATATTTTCTTGTGTTCCCTTCTTGAACACCTGATTTTAACAAACTGTTTGCATTTGCTAACAAGGCAAAACAACTGCAAAAATACAAAATCTTACCAAGTATTTTTGTTCCAGTTTCTAGAGCAAATATTTTAATACACCAGAAAAAACAAAACTAACCTAGTTACAAGTAACTTTTCAGCAAGATATAGGAGCCTGTATTGTGTAAATAATTCCTTTATATTGATGAAAAAGTTTTAAAAATTGGCAGATTATTTTACTTATAACAATAAATTTTCCAATGTTATACGGGAGAACAAGTTCTTATATCTTGCTGAAAAGTTATTTGTAAGTTTGTCTTATTTCAAGTATCTCACTAGAAACTAGACCAAAAATTAGCTTTTGTGTTTTTGCAGTGATCCAATGAAGTTCCAGTATACAATGAAGAAGGGACGACACAGAAATACACAAAATTAATGACTTATTACACTTTTTGGCATGTTGACAAAATGGTAATTAAAGTTTTCAAGAACTCACTTTCAGTTTCATTCTTACAACTCAACAACTGTGAGTCCTAGATCAAACTTCTAGAGCAAACTTTATTAGTTTTAAATACCAAACTGTTGAGTTTACAGTTTTTATCTGACAGTCACAGGTTGAAATGCAACCGACTTATTCACAGGCTCCAAATAGCTAGGAGGTGCATTTGGTTTTATGGTAAGCGTTGATATGAAATCGTGTTTGAACATGACTGAACAGGTTTCAGGTCTACTGATCGTTAAATTAGTGTAAGGAAACAAAACAACTAAAGTTGCACACTTTAAAACATAAGAAATGTTCCTAACAAGATGATTAATGAGTTGGTAGTCGGATATTGGTGGTTTATGATAGGAGGAAACGTTTATCAGCTGTTCGGGCTTATCTTGAGGGTTGCACATTTATGTTGACTGCAAGACTTTCTAGCTCGTCATAATTACGAAACTGTATTTCATAGTCATAACTTTGCTACCTCATCGTTACAAGATATATTTTATACACAGACATGCACATTTTCAGAGGAGTTGTTTTTCAAGCAAACAGTTTCACGTGACAAAGCATTTCAATAACGTAAAAAATCCCAGCATGATGTATATAAGTTACAAATTAATAGTTACCACTCTACTTCACTCAATTTGTGTCATACAGATGGATTCATTTCTAAAAATCTCTCTATAACTTGGCATGAAACTTCCAACAATGCAAACAATGTTCTGCCTTTTAGGTGGTTAGAATAAAAGCCAGCTAATTAACAAATTAAAGTAATTTTATTTTGCCTAGTTTACAACTTTTTTTGTGTCTGTAACTTTTTTTTTTTTAAATGTAGGCCTATTTTTGTCGGCATCTGGACTTTGTGAGAGCCAAGTAAGGGTCAATTAACTGTCCAATAATACAGTTTTTAGGTGTCAATTATGAAATGACATATTTGATCTATGTCACTACATTATCAAAAAACAATAAGGAATCAACTCAAAACTAAAAGATGTATTTCAGTTGATGGACCATAATAAACACTTTATGGGGACTAATATTTAAAATGGTCCACATATTTCAGATATTAGCTTTAAAATGTGCATCTTTGCATGTCTCCTCCCTTCCGGCGCTACACCCAATCAACTGCCGGCAGCGAGGGGATTTCCTGAAGTACCCAATCAACTACGCTTATTTTCAAGGTTTAAACTGCATAATTAGCTTAACAACCAATCACGTCTAAGTGGGCGTGGCTAAGCTGCATTTACCGGTACTCGTTGCCTTTGTGTTCAACAGCTGCATTTTCAGAGTAGAATGGCGACCGCTCTGTGCGGTCTGCAGTCTAGTAACGGTAAACAGACGAGAGCTCGTCGAGAACACCGGAGGAAGACGAAGGACTCCCTCAGGAGACGGGCTGCTATTTTCTTCCTCAGCAATATTTCTCTCGATGGAAGACCCCAGGGTCAACCTATCGCTGGAAATGCCGACCAAAAAGCCGGTGAGGAGACCGGACTCAGGGACGGAGAGGGCGGCGCGGCGGTTAAGCTCCTCCGGACTGATAGCGGAGGTGCTGTCAACCAGGTGACAGACCCCGCAGCGGAACCAGGGAGCGGCTCGTCCTCCAGTTTACCCGGGGGACTCGGTCTTGTCCGGCCTTCTTCGGTAACGTCTCCTGGACCGACTGCCGCCAATTCTGTGGGACCCAACGAGGTATTTTTAGAGACCTGCGGCTCGGGGGAGACGCAGTTTCCGGGTATCCCGCTGTCTCCGTTGACAAGCGGACACCAGCCCTGCTCCCGGGCCAAATCAACGCCCGCCGTACTCAGCCCGAACCCGGCCGGAAACGCTCTGGATTCCCGGCAGAGGTGAGGCTTGTTGTCAGTGTGTCACCACGGAGCACTGCGGGCCTCGAACCGGGCCCCTGACTTCCGTATTAAATGGTTTAGATTCGCTCTACCAGAGGAATTCACTCATATGCTCCAGATTGTCCACCATATAAAGTATCTGTAACATTAACTGTTTTGAATGTTAAGTTAGAAATGTGTTCATTCCCCTTTGACTTACCTCCCAAAGGCTGTTATATAAATCTACTTTTAATAATAACAGAACCTATTGATATGAGTAAACCTATAAACAATTAATAAATTAATCACATTACAAAATAACATGAGCTTTCATTCCGATGATTAACGTTTTTGAAGGGCAATTTTGTTTACAGAGACTTCATAATTCATTTTATTTATGGTTTCAGTTGTGTGAGTGTTTTTAAACTTTCTGTTTATTTATTGTTCTTGGTGGTTGTGTTTTGATTTTGGATATTTGAAATATCTACCAGATTCAGTGTGGCGTGTCCTGAACAACATTAACATTTATTAGTCTTTGAGAGGGAAAAGTTGCACTGTTATCCCATTATCAGTACTTGAAAAAGTACTCAAAACAACAATATTGATTTTGTTTAGTCTTCATAATACATTTTATTTGTTGTTTGTTCTGGATATTTAAAATGTTTTCCAGTTTAAGTGTTAAATGTTCATCAGAATTTAAATTTTATTCATCTTTGAGAATGTGTTCTTGCATTATTCTGTCATTACCATTATATTACCTGTAAACTGTCTCAAAACAACAATATTGTTGTTTATCACAACAACTTCTGGGACAATTTATCGCCCAGCAAAATTTGTTGGTGTGTCAGTCCTAATTATTTGTAATTTCTTTTTTAAGAAAAAAAAGTGAGAAAAAAATGTGTTAAAATTGTAAATCGAATTTTGAAAAAAAAAATATCACATTTTATTTTCAAGCCTTATCGCCCAGCACTATGGGCCCCAAAGGAAATTCTGCTCTGGGCCTCATTTAATTTTTGGCCGGCCCTGGAGCTGCATCACATGAATGTTTTGGGTTTGCCTGTGAAATCGCCCCATAAAGCCGTCTCTGTCTGTTTTTTGTGCAGGCAGAGGAACATTTCTGGTTCTCCTGGACCCAAGGTGCCAAAGAAAGTCCACTTCATCAAGAGCATGAGGCAGTATGACACAAGAGGAAGCAGGTACGTCCGCTTTAAAATCACATTTAATGAGCAGAACACAGAAAAACAAAATCTGTTGTAATATTCATAAAGGTGCTTTGGCAGCAGAAGCATAATGCTGCTGCATAGAGTTGTTGTAAGCTGATTAATTCTGGTACAGAGAAATAACCGGGATACACAGCTGCTGTTAGGGGATTGCCACAGTGAATTTAATCACCCTTGGAAGCTTAGCAAAAGCCAAAAGAGGTGCAGTGAGGAAATCTAACACCGTATTGCACCAGCGGTAAGGTTATCCCGAAGCAAGATGAGGCTTAGATGACACACTGTTGGTGTCCGATTAGGCTGGTTTCTCACACAACTTCAGAAAAGTGGATGTCATGAATATTTTGGCTTTACAAATGATTAGATATTTGCCTCTACTTTTCATACTTGTCATCATCTCCTTCATATTCATCTCCACACGCTTTCGTTTGTTTGTGTTTATTCTGCCGGTGAGTGCAAACTAAGTGATCCTAAACTGTCCCACAGGTTTCAGTTTCTGTTTTTGTCCCGACGGGAAGCAAACCCGTTTAGATTGTGTAAGTTAAAGACCTCAAACTCCAGCAGATGCTTGTCAGCTCTGAAGCTGTGGGTGTTTATTGGCAGGTTTTACAGCAGAGGCTGCAGAGTGCATGTCATTGTTGTCTTGTGAGGAGCTAAAGCTGGTGTTTTGTACATTTACTGGTTGTGATGGTGTCATAAAGACTGGGAGGAACTAGTTTCTCCACATTTTACTCCATACAGAAGCTCTATAGAGTCAGTGTGTTTGTTTATGTGCTGTGTTTCAGCTGATTTGCCTCCAGCCTGTGTCTCTTTACCAAAACAATTGAGTCTCAGCGAATTATACAAGATATAACTAAAAAAACAAACCACTTCTAGACAATTTTTAACAGACTAACAAAAAGAATTCTGATTGGTTTTAATTTGTTTAAATGCTTCACTTTATCAGGATTGCACACCAGCAGCTAAAAATTCAGTTAAAAGATACTTTATTTATTCCAAAAGGGAAGTTAAATGTCATCCAAGCATCTTCAAAGAGTCTTTGTTGATAGTGATGCTGTGGGCAGGAAGACTCTCCAGTAGCAGCCAGTCTTGCAGTGAATCTAAAGAGGCCTCTGTCTGAAGACTGCTTGTTGCTGCATGTCAGTCTCATCACACTCTAACAGCTCAATTTCTGGACAGCAGAGATGATATTTCACTGCTAATCCACCTAATTTGATTTTGTTGCTTCAGAGATGTTGGAGTAGGGGATAGAATCAGTTAAAGAGATGGTTTGGAATAAACGGGATACATTTAGGGATAAATTTGGGGTCATAGCTCATGTTTTATTTGAGCTTTAGAGATGCTAATCAGTTTCTCCCACTTGTAAAAGCAATACCTTGTTGCCACGGTGACGCATCACAACAAACATCCTTAAATAAAAAAGTAAGAGAAAAATCCTTTCTGCTTCACAGCATCCAGAACAAGAAAGACTAATTGTCAGTACATGTAGCGCCTAACCCAAAAAATGACAAGTAAAAGTTTACAAAGTCTATCCCATCATGAGCGGCAAATTTCTAGAATCTGATTATAAATATAAATATCATTTATAGTCTATCTCAGCTTGTTCCAATCTGCACAAAAATCCTAATTCTAATTTTTAAATCTCCATTCAGCTCCGTTATACAGTAAAATAAAAAACTAAAATATCCTTTTTATAATAAACAGTGAATAAATACGACAAAACAATACCTACACTGTAATGTATAAAAAAAGTACATATTTTATTATGATTAGCTGCTGTCTGTTCTAAATTTGACTGATGGCAAACAAAAGTTTGAAATCTGTGCATGTGAAACAGAAAGTTTCTGCACCTTTTTTCTCTTCCAGTTTCGTCTGGTAAGACAAACATCTTGCAGTAAGATTTTTGCTTCTCTGATTCAAATAAACCTAACCAAAATAAAACGTTTTGCCTTTATGTTACAAATAAAAATAAAATTAGCAAGTGCTTCTCTGTTAAAGTACAGCTGCTTTTATAGTTATATTAAACTCTTTGAATAGAGGGGTTGACTTTACCTTTGTGCAGCTTACAATGTTGTTTTTTTTGTGTTTTAAATGTAATAATTACCAATAAACTTTATGGTGAAATTCATAGATTTTGTTTCCAGTAGAAATTTGAACACACAAGAATTCAGCACAGAGACACTTTCCCTCATAAAATCCTCCATAAATGTTAGAAAAATATATATTTCATGCTCCATGTTTCTGTGAAAAAGTAAATTATTAAGGTGCATATATTTAAAAAAATTAATAAAACAGCATTTTTCGAGAGCGACTTGACTTCATTTGACCTGCTGAATACCTAACCCGAGGCTGGTTGGTGCGGCAACCATCTTCTGATGTTATCTATTTCTCTCCTTTTGCACTATTTATTTCTTTATCTTTTTATGTATACATGTATATTGTATACTGTATATTTGCACCTCAACTCGGATTAAGCATGATCTCAATCTCGTTGTAATCTGTGGATGACAATGACAAATGCATTTTATCTTATCTTATCTTATCTTATCTTATCTTATCTTATCTTATCTTCTTATCTTTGGCGCTTTCTGAAGATCCAGACCTCGTTATTAGCTCTGTGACTTGACTGTTATGGTGAAAGTGAGCCGGGTGTCGTTGCTTTCAGTGGGTTTTCACAGCCGTGCAGCTTCACTAGTGACCGTCTCTACATGTAGCTCTGTGACTCATTTCTGTGTCACTGCTAGGGATGGGCGATATGGACTAAAAGTCCAACAAAACATTTATTTATTGTGATAATACTGATAATAAATGCTAATTTAAAGTCTATTTTGCTGGTTGTTTGATTGGGTTGCGATTACGGCTGCAAGTATTTAAGTTATCAATTATTCTGACAATTAATCGATTAATCGGATAAAAAAAAAACGCCATAATCTGCAGACTTAGAAAATAAACATTTTATTGCCTAACATGCAGTAATACAGTATGTCATTCCTTTAGTGAACGCTTGATTTATTTGTAGCAAAGGAATCATCAGCAGCAAAAACAAGTGAAAAACTCAGAGTAAACATCAATTCAGTTTAGGACTAATCTGGTGATTATATTTTGAATTATTTCATAGCAGAAGGTGCTTTAATAGAGATTAATCAACATTACTGAAATTCATGACTGTAGTTATGCAGGAATTGGCACAATAGCTAAATTTTAAGTAATTAAGCAGAAAAAACAAAACATCTCACGATACAAACAGTACACACAGTTCTGTTAAAATAAGTAAAAAATGACATTAACAACAGAAGAAAACATTTATTCAAGAGATGAATAAAACCTGAAGCTAAAACTAGGAATGCACTCGCATGAAAATTTTTTCCAATATCGATACTTATCATCAGTATTGCTGTTATGGTCAATAATCAATACTTTCTGGTATTATACATATTTCTCTACCTTTTTAACATCTTTGGTTAAAAAATTTTATTACCATAAACAGACGGCAACAAGATGGAAATAAATATTGGATGTTAATATCAGCCCAGTTTTATTTATCGGGCCAATACAATGTATTAACAAATTAAAAGTATCGTGCGATACCGATGTTAGTGCTGATATATCGGGCATTCCCAGCTAAAACTAGCAGAGACGTTTTCGTTCAAACATATTTACAGATAGTTTTTTTTATCTTAAATTTTTAATTTGTATATTTTTTAATACAATTTAGGTTTAATTGCTGCTCTGAACATGTTCTTTAAGCAAATTGTCATTTTTTTGAGTCTGTACAATCAAATTAACAATTAATTGATTATTAAATTAGTTGTTGATTATTTCAATAATAGATTAATCACGATTAATCCGATTAATCGTTGTGACTGCAGCCCATAGACTAATGTAAGGGCTTCAATATTGCTATTGGTCTCTGCTCTAATGGAGAAAAACATTACATTTGATTAGTATTGATCTAGTAATGACCTAATAATGTTTAGTTTTCATGTTTTGCGTATAAAGTTAAATTCCCATAGCCTCTCAGGATCTTTGCCCATCCCTAGCCACTACAGCTGATGTCTGTGGTGTGTATCCTGGCGGTTCCTGTCGCTGCTGTCTGTAGACTGACACTCCATCTGTTCTGTCTGCCTGTTCACGCTGTGTCCTGCAGGGTCATGCTGATTAGTACCAAGCGGTCGCTTTATGCTGCTTTCTCAGTGCTGCCCTATGGAGAGAGAGCTCACCTCAGGTACTAAGAACGCAGCTACCTCCTGCCCTCCCAGCAGGGAGCAACACCACCCACCCTCACTTTTACGTTCTCATCATCCACTCGTCTGACCCACGTCATTCTCGGAGGAGAACCGGGTTGGCGCCGGGAATTACGTAGAAATGTTTGTGTGTTTGAACAGTGACCCAAAGCTGGACGCTCAGAGACAGAGGCTGTCGTCTGTGGTGGCTGTTGATCTGCTGCCGTCGCTGGAAGGAGTGGAGGTGGGCGCCAACGGGAAGGTAAGCATCCAACCGTACATCCAACCGTACAACCAACCGTACATCCAACCAACTGTACATCTAACTATACATCCAACCAACCAATCATGCATCCATGCAGCCATCCAACCATCCATCACACAACCATCCATTCAACCAGCTGTACATCTGCACTTCATCCATCTGTCCATCCATCTGTCCGTTCATCCAACCATTTATTCATCCATCCATCCAACCAATCAACCATTTATTCATCCATCCAACCAACCAACCAATCAACCATTTATTCATCCGTCCAACCAACCAACCAACCAACCAACCAACCAACCAATCAACCATTTATCCATCCATCCATCCATCCATCCATCCATCCATCCATCCATCCATCCATCCATCCATCCAACCAACCATTTATTCATCCATCCAACCAACCAACCAACCAACCAACCATCCATCCATCCATCCATCCATCATCCATCCATCCATCCATCCATCCATCCAATCAACCAACCATTTATACATCCATCCCACTTGTATTCTGTAAAATAAGCTTTAGTAATTAAGTGAAAAATCTGCAGAATGTCTTTTTTGTCAGATCTCCTGATTAATAGTCAGAATAATTGATTACTAAAATTATCATTAGCTGCGGCCCCCAGCTGTATGCAAACATCTGAGCTGTATAGTGTGAATTGGAGAAAATCCATAAAAAATTCAGCATTTAGCATCCAATTTTTGTTTTTTAAAATCCTTATAAAAGTTTTAGCTTAGTAATTATGATAACCGAGCAAATTAAAAAATAAGCGGTACGATTTCTCGTTTTCAGACGGTGTCGTACGCTCAGTTTCTGTTCCCGACCAATGCCTTGGTGAGGCAGAAGAGCATCAGCGTGTTGGAGAGCTGCACATCTCAGACCCCTCAGTGTCGTTTCCGTGGCAATGGGCAAAAAGGCTTCACCCCTGCTCGTCCGAACAGCAGCTCACTGCAAGACTCATGTATGACTCCAAGCTTACACACACACACACACACACACACACACACACACACACACACACACACACACATACACACACACTCCCCCCCAGCTCTGATGGTTTTCTGGATTCTGTGTTGCAGACATAGAGGAGGTCGGGGATTATGACCCCAACCTGCTCAGTGACCCCCGGTGGCCGTGTGGGAGACATAAAAGGGTTCTGATATTTGCATCATATGTGGTGAGCAGAGCTGCAGCTTCTTTTTTTGTTCCCGATTATCTCTGTGGAAATAATTTTTTAAAAAGTGTTGAACTGTGTTTATTTTTTATTAGATGTAAAAGAAAATGCTGCAGGAATCAAATTACATTTGAATTATTTAATGAAGTTTTGATTAAATTCTAACAAATTCCATCAAATGAAATTATAGAGTTAAAATAAATCTAATTCCCCTGCAGTTTGAAGAAAAGTTAAGACAAATCCTCACAAGAGACTGAGTTGAATTGTTAAAAGATGGACTTTTGTTTGTTTTTAAAGGGATCAATAAAACAAAATTCACATTTAAAACATTTTTGTATTTCCATTTGGGTTTCTCCTGCATCCATTTTTGGTAATAAGTTAATGTTTTTTGAAAATTAGCCACTTCAAAAACCTCCTGACTCTGCCCCGTTACCTAGCAACCCTAGTTGAGCCCAGCACATCACCTATCTAGCGAAGCAGAGTGCTGGCACGTTTGGTCAGATTAGGACAAAGCATGTTTATTACATTTTTCACACAAAATTATTCCTAGATAATCAGACTTCAGTTCTGCCTGTTTTGAGCTCTTTTCAGGATGAGCTGTTTTAGGCTTCATGTCATTTTAAATCCAAATAAGCAGCCGCTGGCCACGACCCCCAACACTCACATATGAAAATGACTGCAAATTGATGCGTAATTATACAACTGTACATCTTTGAAGAGCATTAGTAGAGTCTCCTGCACAACCAACTAGAATGCAGCAAGTGATTTCTAAATGACAGTCAACAAACAAAAACTCTTGTCTTTTCCAGTAGCCATTGTACAGCACTTAGAGCAGTAAATACAGGTGACCTAACATTCTAGAATTCTTCTTGAGTTGCTAGGTAACGGGCTGGGCTTGGCTTAGGTTGCTGAGCAACGAGAGAGTGCCCATTGAATGTGACTTAATCAGGAGGTTCTTGATATGACTCAATTTCCAGACACCAAAAAATATTAACTTATTACCAAAAAGCTGTTGGGTGATTAGTTTTTTTTAACCACTTGGTATGTTTTTAAAAGCAGCTGAGAACCAACTGATGTATAAAAATGTGCAAAATGTTAATTTTGCATTATACGTCCCCTTTAAAATTTGTGACAAACAAAGCAATAACAGTTAATCTGTAAGAGCGAAACATGTAAAACACAATATGAACAGAATATAACTCGCACAGATGGTCGTATCCTGGTTTCTCTTGACCATCTGGACTCTCTGAGGTTGGTTGCAGAAATGAGAATACAAGTTTTATTTGACTTGTAAATCGTTCAGTCAGTCCGCCGAGTCTTTACAACCTCTGGAGAGAGAATACCTCCTTTATGCTCATGTGACACTATATCCTTGTTATGTCACATGGCAGTAACCTTTAGCCCTTACTGCGTGTGTGTCGGCGTGTGTGTGTATGTGAAAACCACTAAACAGTAGGTTTGTATTGAGCTGCTGGTTTATTTCCCGTCTGTGCAGACGACCATTATTGAATACGTGAAACCGTCCGATCTGAAGAAGGACATGAACGAAACCTTCAAGGAGAAGTTTCCTCACATCAAGCTGACACTGAGCAAGATAAGAAGGTGCTTCTCTTCTTCTTCTGTGGTTTTAGAATCGCCCTCTCTCAACATGATCACACTGCAAAAGCACAAAATCTGGTTTCTAGTTCAAATATGTTAATGCATTTGAAATTAAACAAAACTAACATAATTCCTTAATATTGATGAAAAACTCCAGTGGCAGATTATTTCACTTATAATAAAACATTTACCCCATTTTATAGTAGAAACAATCTGCCAGAGGAACTAGTACTTTTTCATCAAAATTAAGAAATTATTCACCTAAAAAAAGCTCCTGTATGTTGCTGAAACTCAGTTTTTGTCTTATTTAAAATTCTATATTTGCACTAGACCAAAAATACTTTTGTGTTTTTGCAGTTCCGGCTGATACAACTCGCTCTTTCTTTGCGAACAATGCAGTAACTGTGACTTCTTCTTCTCTGCCAGCCTGAAGAGGGAGATGAGGGCCATGAGCGAAGAGTGCAGCCTGCAGCCGGTCACCATAGCGATGGCCTTTGTTTACTTTGAGAAACTGGTGCTGCAAGGTCGCCTCAACAAGCAGAACAGGAAGCTTGTGGCGGCTGCGTGCGTTCTGCTGGCTGCGAAGATCAGCAGCGATCTGCGGAAACCAGAAGTCAAGCAGCTCATTGATGTGAGTAAATATGCTAACGGCGCTAACAGGATCTGATTTAAAGACTTTAATAACAACTTGAACGCCTCATTCACCTCAGGGGTATTTACTAAATAGCTTCTGTGTGGCTCCTATATTACCTTGTGTAGTTTATCTGAACAAAATGTAATTTAAGAGCTGCTGAAGGCAGAAAACTTTTAATTAAACTTCATGTTATCATGTATTTAGGAATCTGTAACAAAGATGGTCGTTTGCTGAAAGATGTTTAAAGGTTTATACGCATCAAATTTACATCAGTTTACTAGGCTTCATCAACAGACTTGTAATTTAAAAAATCGGGTTCTTTTTAACAAAAATACTCAAAACTTTCTCAAAATGTTTTGGTGCAGCTGCAGGCAGAAATATATGTTCAGTCATTTTCATGACTCTAAGGAGGAGCTGCTGTTATGTTTTGGGGGGTTTTTTAAGCTGCATTGCTCACAAAACAACTTGCGTAATAATTAAAAAGAGGTCTGCAACTAATGATTAGTTTAGTAATTGATTATTTTATCAGTTATTGACGATTAATAGCATAAAAATGGACATATTCTACAGATTTCTTATACCACTTAAGTTTTTTTTATATGTTTTGTTTTTACAGAATTAGTACCAGGTGAAGCTGAAAATACGCCATTTTAGGAGTTTTAGGTGGAACATATTTAAAGATAAAGGAATGTTTTTTATGTCTTTTGCACAGTTTTGGGTTAATTACAGCTCTGAATATGTTCTTTCAGCAAATAGCATGTTTTAGAGTCTGTATACTCCAGTTATTATTGAAATAATCATTCACTTATTTAATTATCAATTAATCTGATTAATCGCTTCAGCCCCAATTAAAAACTGCAGTACTGATGATCTGCTTATAAAACAGAAAAACAGTGGAAACTATTTGTTGCCTTTTATGCATTTACTTACTTTAACAGATATGTTTGTCTCTTACTGAGAATGAACAAAAATCAGATTTCTGAATATAAATAAAATGTGAAATAGAGGCTTTAAATATTTCTTTACACATCAGTAACTGAGTCTTCTTAGATAATTAAAAGCAAACTTGCAGCAAAACACTGAACTTATGTTTTACTCCATAAAAATAACAAGCTGAGTAATTAAAATCATTGCTTTAACTTTAAAGCAAACTTTTATATCAGTTTATTTACTCCAGACACAGCTGGGTTCCCTCTGCGGATCATCTAATGATCTCCACTTCTGACGCGTTTTTCCTCAAACTGAGCTTTAAAACTCTCCCAGGATCTTCACTGCTGATTGGTTTAGGCTGCTGTACCTGTAGTTTCCATGGCAACGGCTGCTGCAGGAGAATGAAAGCTGCGACTCAAACAAACAGAGACGGAGGCTGCGTTGTCTCAGTAACCATGGCGACGGGGTTCAAAGTCTTGACATGCTGTTTGTTGAATGAAACGATTTCTTACGTTTGATCAGCCGTCCCACAAAGTCGTGAAATTCAACATCAAATGCAGTGATTTTTAAAAAGTATGTACACCCCCGTCCCGTCACAGAAACAAACTTTAATATGTTTAGTTAGGATTTTATGAGGGAAGGAAAAGAGATGCACAGATTTTAAACTTTTTGTAGAAATATAAATATTGAAAATGTAGATTTTTAGAGATTGTTAAAGATTTTAAAACTTTAAAGTCTGTATTTTAAAAAGGGCATTTTATTTATTTTAACTCTGAAGATTACCTTTCAATCTCGCTTTTTCTTTTCCATTTTTCTCTCCTTTTCCCTTTTACTGTCTTTTTGTTCTCTTCTTTTTTCTGTCTCTTTCCATCTCTATTCTATTTCTTCCTTTCTCTTCTGTCTTTTGTGCTTTAATTTTCAGTCTGTTATGTTTTTCTCTATTTCTCCTCTCTTTACTAAATCAATAACCCTCTCAATAAATCACATTGAAGTGTCTGTGCTTGTAACGACATCTTTTAAAACACTTTGTGAATATTTCTCCGTCCTGGTTTGACTGGATTTGTTCACCAGGGTCGTGTACTCGGTACCTGAAACTTTTCCTCTGCGTTTTGTCTCGAGCAGAAGCTGGAGGAACGTTTCCGGATCAACCGGCGGGAGCTGATTCCTCTGGAGTTCGCGGTTCTAGTGGCTTTGGAGATGGGACTGTACCTCCCAGAGAGCAAGGTCATGCCGCACTACCGCCGACTGGTGCAGCAGGGTTAGACGGGCCGCCGCCGCCGCAGCACCGGACCCGTCACCTTCTATAAGCTGTGCTGTTTGAAATAAATTATTCTGTTTCTATTTATTTTAAATGTGAGGAGGGGGAATCGTTTACATTCTTTGTCAAACACTGTAAGTCGTGAGCGTCTCGAATGTCTTTTTGTACGTGAAGATCCAGTCATGAGCTCTATGTTAGAGATGTTCATTCGGCACATTAAATGTGCTTTTGGTTTCTCGTGATGCATCTTTTTTAAAACACCATAATGTTCTTAACTTGTATTTACATGTAGTAGTGGCTGTGATTTGTGTGTTTTTAGAGACAAAAAGAGAGAGATGTAGCTTTGTGGATTTTTATTCTACAGGCTGTTGTATTTAAACTGCAAACAATAGATTTCCTAATTGGGTTTCTGACACTGTGAAGCATTTTTAGCTGTGAGAACAGAACTCAGTAGGCTGAGAAGTGACCTTTAATTTAATTTAATCATCTTGTCTCACAGCGATTCATATTTGTACTGAAAACAGGATGTTATTGTGGCAACTGACTCTGGTGTTGGTCGTCCTCACGTACTGTAATACCACAGTGGCGTCACATTTAAAAAAACTTATAGTATTTACTGTTTGATGTAATTCTGCAGGGATTTGTTTCGTTTTAGTCTTTCAGTTCTCAGGAATTTAAATTAATTTCAGTAGCTCCTAAAATCCAACCCAAAGAAGTTTTTCCATTGGAGGTCAATGGAAAACACCTGATTGTAGTTTTTTCAGCGCACATGGGTGGATTTTAACGTTGTAGCCAGCAGCAGTATCTCCTCAGATTTTAGCATTTGTGTGAATATGGTGAAAAAGTGCCTGAAAAACCACAGTATCAGTAAAACTATCCAAACATAATGATTTTAGTCTGTTTTTATTTCTTCCCACAGTGTCGCTCAAACGTTGCGTCTCCAGATAATCATGACCTAATTTGGACGTGATTCAGTCAGATGTAGTAAAGAGAGTTTGAAATAAACATCCAAATCTGCAGGACGTGTTTAAATCTAGCATGATGTTTATTTTATTATTTCAGGACTGATTAGGAACAGAAATTTACTTGGATCTAATCCAAAAAAGCTTAATTGGAAAACTGTATTTTTCCAATCTGTTTCACCCCAAAATCTCCATGGTAACCATTCAGCTCTTCATTCATTCTGAGCTGCAGCTTCCAAACTCCTTCAGACTAGCCAGAAGCAATTAGCAAACACCTGGTGGAGCTGTGCACCAGCTGAGCACTTCTCATTGCTACTTCTCATTGAAGTAGCAATGAGAAACCAGCGTTTCTCATTGAAACGCTGGTAAAAAAGAAAAAAACACACATGGGTAGTTTATTAAAGGGTTAATAAACTCATTTATTAAAGAGTTAATAAAGGAGCCATGTCATAATGACTTCCTGAAGGCGGAGTTTCAGAAATGGGAGTTTTTAAAGAGACAGAGGCCCAATTTCAAGGAGTTAAATTACAAAGTAAAATTTCTTTTAAGTCATAGATGATATATGTAGCATTTTTATAACAACTAAAGGTAATAACGTTACTTGATTGTGCTATAAAATGTCACTATGTGCCTGGAGAACACATACTTCCCCTTTAAAGAGGCAGATGGCCATTTTTAAGGCGTTATATATAAAATTAAATATCAAATGTCTGGTTTTCCCTCCTGGAGCTGCTGCCTCCACCACCTAATCTCAGGTAAGCAGATGATTCATGGACTTTTAATCCAATTTAAGACAAGATTCACCCAATCTGTTGCAAAACAATCTGAGTCATTAATACATCAAACAAAGTTTTAATTTAGACTTTACTGCCTCCTGGGATAAGGACAAGTTAACATGGTGAGACAGACATGGATTCATGTCTACAGATAAGATCAGCTGAGACTGGAGCAACAGTTGCCACATCAGGTCTTTAAGTAACAGAAACTAAGCAGCAACAGGTAAATAAATAGATATAAATAATAGTGTTAGCTTTCTTTAAAGAGCATTTAGTCCAAACTCATGTCTTCATCGTCGTCCTTCTTGTCTTTGGAGTCGCTCTCCTGGTCTGACTTTGTCTCCGTCTCCATGGCTTTGGCAAAAGCCTCCACATCTACAAGAAAACGTGAGCAAATAGTATTTTAAATAAAACATCTTTATATACGAGGTTAAAACTGAACAAGAAATAATGAGCTGTTAGCATGTCATGTCATAAAACAACTGTCTTCAGTCAGAGGCCTCTTCTGATTTGTTGCAAAACACTGACTGCTAGTGGAGCTTCTTCCTGTCAGCAGCATCACCATCTGCAACAATCCCTTTGGGATAATAAAGTATTTTATAACCTTATTATAAATTACCTTATTTAATGATTTCAAATGAACCAATGAAAGGTGTACTAAAATTATTATTTTTAAAAGAACTTTAATTCTGATAAACAATCCTGATCTGACAGTAAAATCTAATTTGATTAATATGACTATATACGAGTCTAATGTTAAGTTTCTCTATTAATGCTATTAATGAGCAAAGAGGAGCAAAGTGCACAGTCATTGTTGATGCTTCAGCACCTACCAGCAGGTGGTGCTAGTGTAGCATAAGAACTAATGAAAACTAAACAAAAACACAGTAAGTATTATAAATATTGTAGCAATATCACAGATTATTTAGATTAGGGAAATGTTAAATTAATGTCTTAATGTAAAATCCTAATTTGCAAAAAAGTATAGATGTTAATCGTTTTGTTCTAGAGTAAAAATTACAGTTTAATCTTTTTTAATCTAATAGGAAACATAAAAACATTTGTAGCGATGACTCACTGTATTACGTTTTGAGCAGGGGTGCTCAAACTGGGGGCCAGGGGCCATTTGCGGCCCCTGGACTGATTCTGTGTGGCCCCACCGACCACAATTCAAGAATAAATCAGGACAAAACTACAAGTTTTAAATTAAAATCTACTTACAAAAATGATCACAAAGTGACTATTGTTTCTGGTTTCCTTCCATTGTTATGGCAACAAGGACCACATCTACTCTAAATTACACCTAAATCTGCTTTTAATTGCTGTATTAAAACTTGGCTAAATACAGAAAGTGTTTTATGATGATTAGTTTTTAGTGTTCAGTTCTTCCTACTACTTTTCAGACAGAAAAGTAAAGGTAAGCTATTGATCTTGTTCTTGGTTACTTGTCATGTCAGTCTTTTGCACAGAGGTTCAAATAAAGTGTTCGCTGTGTTTTGTTTTTAAAAACTTGCTTGAAATACTAAGATTAACAAAATTAAAATGTTTAGTTTATTGTTGAGTAGTTAGCAAAAAATGACAATATTTTTGGTGATTTTAGTTTCTAAAAATGACATTTTTTCGACCTGCTTTTAAGCTGATGATTTTGGAGAACGTTAAAAAGTTTGGACACCTCTGGTTTAGAGACTGACCTCCTTTATTGGCAGCATCTACAGCCTCAGCTGGGAGACCAAACTGGTTCATCAGAGGCCCCAACTGGCCGGACGCCAGAGCGCTGCTGAACATACTCATAGCCTGAAGAGACACAAAAACCAAACACAAATATTAGAGGTGAACAAAAACGAGCCGAGCTCGGGGTTTTAATTCCTGATGGGAGGACGATGCTTGTACCTGCTGGAACTGAGGCGAGCTGAGCGTGTTGTGCAGCTCCTCTGAGCTCTGCAGCAGCGACTCGCCGGAAGGCAGGTAGGGCGTCAGCCTTTGCTGCACCTCCGGGTTGGCCAGGATGGGAGCCATGACCTCAGGGGTCAACACACTGGCCAGGTCCACTACAAGAAACAAACACACCAAAACTGGTCTTCAGGTTTTTGTGAAAGACATTGGCAGCAAAACCTTTTGAAATGCTTTTTACCTTTCTGGCATTTACAAATTCGCCACAAAACGTAATCGTAAACAAACGAACCTTCTGATGGTTAGAAGATTTATCAACCCATTTAATAAAAGTCTGAGAAACACGTCAGACTTTTGCCGCTGAGAGCTGCAGTGAGACGCAGGAGCTGTTTGGGTTTTACACAGTTTGATGTTTTAGAAACTCTTAATGAGGCAGTTTTCTGATTGATGGTTGAAAATTAAATATTTAACCTGTAAAAACAGCAATGAATGAATGAATGAATGAATGAATGAACGGATGGATGGATGATCAGATAATTGGACAGATGGATGGACGATCAGATAATTGGACCGATGGATGGATGGATGGATTGACGGACAGATGGATGGTTGGATGGATGGATGGATGGATGGATTGACGGACGGACGGATGGATGGATGGATGAATGGATGGATGGATGGATGGATGGATTGACGGACAGATGGATGATGGATGGATGGATGGATGGATGGATTGACGGACAGACGGATGGATGGATGGATTGACGGACAGATGGATGGTTGGATGGATGGATGGATGGATGATGGATGGATGGATGGTTGGATTGACGGACAGATGGATGGATTGATGGACAGATGGATGGATTGACGGACAGACGGTTGGATGGTTGTATGGACGGATGAATGGATGGATGGATGATGGATGGTTGTATGGATGGATGGATGGATGGATGGATGGATGGATGATCAGATAATTGAATGGATGGTTGGATGGATGGTTGGATGGATGGATGATCAGATAATTGGATGGATGGTTGGACGAATTGACGGACAGATGGATGGTAGGATGGATGGACGGATGGACAGATGGATGGATGGACAGATGGATGGATGGACGGATGGTTGGACGGATGGTTGGATGGTTGGACGGATGGTTGGATGGTTGGACAGACGGTTGGATGCTCCCCTCCTCACCTCCCTGGCTGCTGGCCGGGACGTTCATGGTGGCCAGGATGCTCTGCAGGTCTCTGAGCTGGATGGGCTGCGTGGGATTGGCTGCGGCTGCAGCAGCGGTGGCAGCAGGGATGGAGAGGGTGGAGGCTGTGGGGGAGGGTGAAGACGTGGCCAGGGGGGTGATGGGAGTGGTGGGCACCTGGGTGGAGCCCAGCCGGCTGGCGGTGGAGGTGGGTGTGACGGCGGTGGACGGACTGGAAAACAGGAATCGGATCAGAATCAGCCTCCATTTGAAGCTGCTTCTATAATGAAAACACACTGAGGCACCTGGTGGTGGAGTTGCTGACTGCAGGAACGCTGCTGCTGCTGCTGCTGCCCAGGAGGTTGGCCAAACCCGGCCCGGCCAGAGCCCCCAGACCGCCTGACATCAGGAGGAACACACATTACCACTACGGCTGAAAGTTACCAATCAATTAATCTACACTTAATCAAATGATTTTATTAAAAACCTGAGCTTTCTCTTGTATCAACAGGACCTGCCATCTTTCCTTAACACAAAGTGCTACTTTTTTCATAATGTGCTGAATTAAAAAAAAATAAAAAATTTAACATTATTTTGTGCTAAATGTATTAAAAATCAAACTGAACAAACAGGAAATTGTACTTTTCTCACATTAGATTAAAAAAAGTATAAAAAACTGAGAAGATTTTTTTCACCGATAAAGTCGACGGGATTCTGACAGGCAGTTCGGCTAAATGAGGGAAATTAGACGTGATGATGTTTATATTTCGAAACAGAGCCGCATAATGTGTATTTTTCCTCACACCGGATTCTGTTCAGACCGTTACAATATGGCAGTGCCACCATCTTTAATCTGCTCCACTTACGGATGATCAGCGGTGCCCTCTGCTGGATGGCGACCAAACTACAACACTAAAAAAAACGATCTAACAGGACTTTATTAGTAATTTAATCAGATAATTAAATGACAATTAATTATAAATTAATTGCTTACATCCCTAATTACCACACATGATCTCCACACTGCTGCCTTCACGTACCGATCCCCCCCAGTCCAGTTGGTCCAATGAGCTGCATGAGCTGGTTGTGACTCATGTTGCCCAGAAGGCTCTGCAGACCACCCTCACCTTCAGAGAAAGAGAAGAAGGAATAACAATCCTGCAGAACTGAGGGTTTATCATCATAAAGTGTAAATATTGGAGCATTCTACCTCCCAATGCAGACAGGTCGTGTCCTCCACTGCCGCCGCTGCCCAGGGCGCCTGGGATGGGCGGGTTGTTCAGGTACTCGTTCACTTTGCGGCAGTACTCGTCATCCTTATCGTTTTTCGGTTCCTGAAAACAGAAAATAATAACCAACACACTATAAATTTTAAGTAACTTTCATTGATGTCATAAAAGTATACACTGCTTTTGAATTTCAATGTGTCTTATTTGGCTTTCATGTGATAAATCTATGCAAAGTGGATCATAGTTAAGTGGAAGGATGACCATCTTCAATTTTTTAACAAAAAAAATATCTGAAAAGTGTGATGCAGATCTGATTAATCCTCCCTTGTATCTATTATTCTATTGATTAATCAGATAGGAAAGAAATCTGTAGATCTTTCATTTAATCAATTAAGCTTTTTTATACAATACTAGAAATACATAAAAAGATTCAAATAAACAAACAATTAAATCTATATTTTTATTGCCAAAAAAGCAATAATACAGCATTCATTTAGGAAATTGAGCTGAGTGAAGCTAAAACTATGCCACTAGAGGAGATTTAACTAAAACATATTTATAGTTTTGGCTCAATTTCTTCTCTGAATATGTTGTTTTATTGAGTCTGTATACTCAAGTTAACAATTAATTGATTACTAAATTAGTTGGCGATTATCTCAATAATCAATTAATCACGATTATTATGATTAATCGTTTTCACTATTCAAAAAATTATCTCCACTTTAAGTGGAAGTGCCAAATAGCATGACACAGCTTCCAGACAGTCTGTGGAGGACAATTGTTGCCAAAAATGTTCCAAGAGGAAATTAGTGATAAAGTCAACAGAGTTTGATGTGTTTTGGCTTCAAACCTGCATCCAGAAGAAGAGTCTTTTAGAGCCGGCTTTAAACTTCAGCACATAAACGCGTCCGGTGGTGCACTGGTTGACCCGTTTAAACTCACAATCATCTGGGAAGATAATCAGGTCCTAAACGGAGGAATCAGGGTGATATTAGAAAACCCAGCTGCAGGTCAGTTTGATTAAAAATCCACTCTGTCACCTACATCATCCACATTCCCGGTGGTGCGATCCTTCCAGCAGAAGTGGATGAGGGAGTCATCCGTCTGCTGGATGTAGACCTGACCTTTACGCTTGTCGGGGGTCACCGTGCTGCCCTTCATCGTCATCTTACCGGCCCGAAACTCCACCAGGTATTTACTGGAGGAGCCGCGGGAGCCGGACACCAGGCTGGGGAACAGAGCGCCAGACGCCATGATGAGGAGGACGGTCTGCTGCAGGAAGGGAGACACAAACATCTGGAAGGTGGTACGACTCCTCGGCTCTGATCGGAGGTTTGCGTGAACTCAGATTGGTTTTGTGAGGGTTTTTGCAGGCTTGTTGTATAATAAAACTGCAATGGTGTTTTAGGGCCATTGTGGATAGAAGAAAATGAGTAAATTTCCACCTAAAAATCACAAATATTTTTCTAGAAAAAACAAAAACTTTTGACTTTGAAAAGTCAAAAGATTTGCTAGGAAAAACTCAGGAATGTTGAGATTAATCTCAGAAATTTCTGAATTTCAAAAATTGTAGATTTTTTATTAAAAAAAAAAAAAAAAAAAGCCCAGAACATTTCGAAAAGTCAAACATTTTCAACTTTTAGAACTAGAAAATTTACTTGTTTTTCCAATTTTTTTTTTAAAAACAATCAAAAAATGTCATTTTTTTGCCATCAGCAAAAAAAACAAAAAATAAAAAAATCACCAAATTTTGGCTAAAATCTTCTCCCTTTTTCTATGTAAAATGGTCCTAATACAACATTACATGAAACAAACATAAAATGGAAATTTACATTTCTCCAGTCCTTGGATGGATATTTAACCTGAGGAAATATCGTACTGTCTACAGATTTATTTTGTGAATTTCTGGCCTTTTAAGTGATTTCTTCCAGTACTGTTACTCCTCTTACCCAGTGTGAAACTTGAACCCATTAAACTAAAAGGATTGTAGAAAAAATGTAAAGAGACAATTTGGGGTCATAAAATTTGTTACAAATAATTTTGAAACTGAAATTTAAAAAAAACTTTGAATCTCAAAGGTAGTTGAACTTTTTTCATTTTTTCCCTCAGTTTCAAGTAGGTTTTTTTTTCTTTTTCAATTCAAATATATATTTAATTTTTAAAGTTTTGAAACTTATTTCCTCATTTTCAATATTTTTAGTTTACATTAATTATTTACATGTTAATTATAAGCAAATTTTAATAAGCCCAATTTAGCTCCACGGAAATTCTGCAACAAAGCTTCAAAACATTATTTTTACTTATTGATTTGTTTGGTTTTTGCAAATTCCGACCAACAGTTTTCACATTTGATCATCAAATACATTCGTCAAATATCTGAACCTTTCTGTTATATAAACTTATCAACGAGGTAAAATGAATTTTGCATGCAACATACTAAGATCAGGTCCTCTGAATGAGATTCAAGCTGTAAGATTAACAATGAAAACAGGTTTGATATTAAAAAATATAAAAATATTTCTGATGCTTAAAGTCTCATATGTTTCTGTTTCACAGCCTACTATAAAAAAAAAACACATTTTATCTTGGTCGGCCTATTCTGTGGAAACTTATATATGAGAGTGTGAATCCAGCTGGAAGCAGGCTCGTCCCAGTTCTCCCATTAAACCGGATGAACTGGAGCGGAGTCCTGCCGCAGACATGACTCTGCATCCTGCATACAGAGGTCTGTTTCCAGCTCCGAGCCGTCACCGCTCGGCTGCGGCTTCACATTTCATCCCCTCCGACTTACCATGCAGCCAGAGCCGTAATTTAGACCAGAAACCGGGACAAAAACACAATTTATACTCACATTTCTGTCGGAATTATTCTTCAGCTGCAAAACCACAGAAGTCTGCGACGCTTGTTGTGATTGGCTGACCAGGGGAGGAGCTTCGCTCTGATTGGCTCAACCGAGCGTCAACATGAGGGCGTTTAAATCTGATGCGCATGCTCGGTAGAGATAACAGCGTTAGGTTGACACATCAAACTAGAAGACACAAAAGTAAATCAAATTTATAATATTTATTATAGCGCTGGCAGAATAATACAATTAAATTAGACCAACACTAAACACGTCAAACTAAGAGATGTAAGAAGGTTAATAAAATAAATTTATGCAATAATTTTATTTTTACCACCTAATTAGTTTGATGCGTTTTATATCAGCAGCTGAATGAAAATAAATGTAACCAACACAAATATTACTCCGAGGTTAAACCAGGTTAAAAATGCACTAAGATGCAGCTTGTTTTCCAAATTCATTTCTTATTTTTTTAATTGTGAAATATACTAAAAAATATTTAAGAAAAATTAGCAAAATGCTATTATCAATATTTAGATTTTGTTTTAAAATTGAATTATATGGAAGTGATTTCTTTATAAAATGTAATAACTTTGATAATCAAAAGTGATCCAAAAAAAAAAAAAACTAAACAAAAATGTTTTATATGATTTTTTAAAATTAAATACAATAAATTAATTAAATTAAAGCTAACAAAAAGACAGATAAAACATAATTACATTTAGACTTTAAAAAGATGGGAAAAAATGCACCAAAACTTGTCATTTTTTATTATTCCTTATTTAAAATAAGATTTAAAAAAGAGAAGTTTTTATGTCAATATGTATTTTTTCCCTTTATACCTTAAGTATATGGAAAATAATAAGTACGTAATATCAAACATAAGCTAAAGAATTTAGCCTTAAGTGAATACTTTCAAAATAAAAATAAATTTATTCGAGGGCTGATACGATAAATCAAAAAATTTTAAAAATAAACTAATTTAGTAATTGATTAATTGTTAACTGGAGTATGTCAGCTGTAAAAAAGCCATTTTGCTGAAACAACAACACTCCAACTTCAATTAAGCCCAAACTGTATAAAAATATATACATTTTGTATTTAAGATAAAAAAAAAAAATGTAATTCTACCCAGTTTAGGCTGCACCCAATTCAATTTCCATAAAATAAAAAAATCTATTCAGCATCGTAGATTAAAAATAAAATAAAACGGCTACAATAAAGGTAAAACAAAAGCAAACAAAAGAAAACAACCCGTTTTCTAACTGAAACACCTATTTTTAAATCTTACTAATTTTCTGACTGAAACACCATGAACACTTAAAAACCACAATGAAGCAGCTCATTTTGTAGTCCATAATTTATTATTTAAATATGCTTGTATGCATATGGTTTTGGGTATGAAGGGAGGAGGCAAAGAACGAACAATGTAAACATTATCGACAAAGTAAAGAGACACGGGGATAAAAGGATGAAAATATCCGACAGATTGAACCTGCAGGCTTTGAAAGTGCTTTAAAAATCAGAGTAGAGGGAGAAATCTTACTCTACATATAAGTGCATAGGACTGTGAGAGCTAAAATGTGCAGTTTTTATGCTCAACAGCAACAAAAATCTGCTGCAGCATCTACTTATTTAGTGTTTAAATTTCAGCACTTGGTGTATTTGAAGAGGAAGTTAGAGTTTGAGGGTTCACATTTCAGGAGGGCGGAGAGGATGGATCTGTTTGCATAGGTTCACGGCGTCCCGGGGTCACGAGGCGAGACTGAAAACGAAGCTCGGACTTCTTTCTACATGGAAGCTTAAAGCTTTCTCTGTCATGCAGTGCTGCACTTCTCCTTTTAAAACCCAACATTTATCCAGAGCACAGACGCTTTCAGAGCAACATTTCCCTTTTCTTTTGATGCTTTTGTTGTGTTTCAACTAAGAGAGTTTGGCATCATTTTAAAGGCGCAAATTAGCTTAAATTTTCCACAAAAAACACAAAAACACATCCATGCCAACATTCTGCTCCGTACGGAGCCCCCTAAGGGACATGGGGGATTTCTTTCTTTTCCCTTGAAATAATGTACTGGTCCATTCCCAATTGAATACTGAAATATTTTCTGCTGTAATGTAAGATTTTTGTAAGTTTTAGCCGTGTGTTAATCTCTCTTTGTGAGATATCTGAAGTTTTCTTTCTTTTTCTTTGACAATAGAAATGCTATGTGCAAAATGCAAAAGCAAAACAGGTCAAACGCAGGTTTTCCATCCCTTCTAAGAAATAAACAGAAACTTTCTCTAATGGGGAAAGAAAAATACATCTAAACTATTTTTGAGTTATTTTCACGAGTAATAAAGTAATCTGAATGTTTTGATTGTGTCTTTAGATTGGTAGTCTGATTGGTTTACAAACAAACAAACACACAGTAATAGATCAATTTTATTATTTTTTTTGCACCAAAGATCTAAGAATGTTTTCGTATAAAAAATAGACCAGGGTGTGTTTGCTAATTTATTGGCAGAGAACGCAAAATATTTTTTTCATATATCCTCTAGGGGGCTCCACAGCTCCATGTTTAAAGGTTTAGAAACAGGAGAAGAAGCTTAATAATCATCTAGTTTTCTTAACTGGATTTTCTTATTTTTTTCTGTTGTGTTTTTCAGAGCATTAAGGTGAGAGGCAGCCACAGTGTCAAAATCAGAGTTTGTCCATAAATGTTTCTATACTCAGTGCAGGAAATCATTATTTTATGGCTCTAACTTGTCTATTAGCATCTTGGTGAACATGCAAGCACCATTTAATTTTTATTTTTGTCTTGTTCTCTACACACAACTATATATTTGTACCGACAATATCCACTTACGATAAACGTAAACATGGTTATAAGCAGCTTGTTTTTTTTTATCTCTATTCACAGAAACACTTGTGACATTTTAAAGATACGCAGTGCTGAATAAAATAAACATCTAATGTCAAAGTTGGTTATATAAAAGTAGCAGATGTGTTTAAATAATCCCTGATATTTAAATGCAACATGAAGTGTTTGTATGAGCTGAACTAAAACGCTTCTGCAGCTCGTTTGTGTCTGCAGAGCTCACACTGGTGGCTGGTTTAAAACCCTTAAATGGCGAACGTTTAGGGTAAATAACGATGAAGATGTCTGACGTCAACGTTTCTCTAAAACTCTCCCACAGAGCATGTTCACAGTCATTTAACGGTTTGCTCTAACAGAGACACAGTGCCGGTCTGAGTAACCTGCCCAGTTTTCAAGTCGTAGAGATTTGAGATGCAGAGAAATAAAGTGAACATTTTCCAGAAACACAGAGAGTTTCCCTCTTTTTTTGTGCGTCAGTAAATGTTGGGACAGTCTGTGTACTTCCTGTCAAAGTATCCGCCTGTGTACTGCCAGTCCTCGACTCCGGTGAAAGGGTTTGTTCCCATTCGGAACCACCTAAAGGGAAACAGACAAAACCTGCTTTTAGAAAGAAATCAAAAGTTCCTGGAGATACGGAAAAATTTACCTTTGACCTCTCGAATTAATAATGACACTACAGACATCAGCGAATGTTTTAACAAAAACATAACTGAGTGAAGCTCTAACAAAATGGATGTCAAATGTTTGTGCACCAAAAGCTTTTGTTTGTGCCGCTATCACTTTAAAGATTTCTTAACAAATTCAAATTTAATTGTATGGGCACACTGTAAAAACAGAAATTGAATAATGACTAATAAGGTCATATAGGAAGGCGACTGGTTGCACGGGATTTTATTTAGGGGTATCAGAGTAAAGAAGACTGGCAGCTATTAGCTCTGACCTGGTCGACCACTCCTCTTCATCCTTTGATCGTTCTCTGTGTGCAGCCCTCTGTTTTTCCTCTAATCGCTCCTTCTCCAAACTAGCTAAATCTGAAGAAAGCAGAAGAATCAAGAGTAATTAAACAATTTAATTAATAAAAGATCAAAATGTTTTTGTTTTGTTTACTTACCCATGTCTCCATGTTCCATGGCTCTAATGTCAGGCCTCAGCCGGCAGTCCGTTGGTGCCAGCAGCCTCTCCATCCCGGGCTCCAGCTCGTTTAGCGTCACAGCAAATCTGGTGAAGTTATACATCTACCAAAAAGAAAAAACACAAGACGCCTGAAACTTTTACACTCACTGGGTCAACGATTCCCCCAACAAACCAAATAAACTCACTACAGTCAATACAAAACTAAAAATGCGCTCCAGAAGGACACAGTAATAACTTTTCAATCAAGTCATGTTTATTTGCCGAGCCAGCCCAAGGCATTTGCGAGACAGGCGGCTGCTCAGGGCCTCCACATCGCCAGGGCCCCCAAGAGCACCAAGCAAGCATTATAAAAATATATACAAGTTTAAAATAACATTGAATAATGCACACTAAATGCTATTACACATGGAAAAAATATTTTTATATTGTTTTATAGTTGTTACACAAATAATGGTTAACCTCTGTTGATTAACCAAGATATCCCACTTGTTTACTGTAAATTTAGTTTTTATCAGCCGATGTTACGTTCAAATAGTTAAAATAATATTTTAAATGCCAATCTGCATTTCAAAATCCAAATTTGTTTTTAAATTTGTTATTCCTGTAAGGTTAAAATAGCCATAATAAAGCTGGTATAATGTAAGCTAACTACAAATGATGCTAAGAATATTTAGCTTAGGAATGATGGTTTGTGGGGTCCCAAATGAAAATCTGTTTAGGGCCCCAAACATGCTTGGACCAGCTCTGTTTGTAGGACAGGGCCGGTCCAATAAGGCAGCAATAAGGCAATTCAAAGTGCTTTACATGATAAAAGGCATAAAAACAAAAAAGAAAACCATAACAAAGAGAAGCAATGAAAAGTTTTAATCAAGATTAAAAATAATGATGTTTCTGTTATTATTAATCAAAAGCAACTACTTGATTTAAAGGAACTCAGTGTTTTGGCTGTTTTGCAGTTTTCTGGAAGTTTTTTTCCAGATTTATGGTGCATAGAAGCTGAATGTTGCTTCTGTACGTTTGATTTTGGTTCTGGAAGCAGAGCAGAACCAGAACCAGAAGCGTCTGCTCAAAGTTTATATGGGTTCATTGTGCATCATCTCCATAGCTATGGTAACTACTCTCACTACTTTTTATAACTTGAGCTAACGGGAGCATGTATGTATTAAATTAGAGGGAATCCAGGAATGAGCCTTGTGGTACTCCACATGTGATTTTTGTCATATTTGGTGAAAAGTTACCTATTGACACAAAGTTGAACCAGTTCTCTAGGTAAGACTCAAACCAGAGACTCCAACCCAGCTCACTTTTCTAACATCTTCTCAGACTTCTGTAATCGGTTTTAGGTTGGGGTGTAAATACTTATCTCAGATTCAGCAGTAAATGACAAAACATTTCACATCCACTGAATATATGTAGAAAAAAAGACATTGTGGTTTGTGAGACAATAATATTGATAGCATCAGCAAAAGAAGCCTTTGTTACTGAAGATATTGATCAAGTCCAATCGGGTGATAGAAGGTCTACTTTGTAACTGTCTTTATGTGGCTCTGAATGTTCAGGTCAGGGCCTTCAGAGCTCTATTTTTCATCTATTTTTCGTTTGAGATTAAAAATAGACGATGAATCGTCAGTAATATTTACTCGAAAGTGCAGAAAGGATGAACCTGCCCTGCTGGCAGGTGCTGAAGTTCAGCGCTGACAGATTGATAACTTAATCAATTAAAAGGTGAACACTTTAAATCTTCAAGATCAACGTCAAAACGTTCCTGATTCCTGTGATGAACGCAGAGTTTAGCGCCGACCTGCGCTGAGTGACTGGGCCGCGGCGTTATCCTCCACAGTAAGGCACTTCCTGGTATCACAGTCACCGTATCCTGACCTTCTGGCAATTCGTCGTCCTCCTCCACTTCACAGCTACGTTCCTACACACACAGAAAGATAAAAAAAAAGGCGTCACGTTCAAACTGTCGAGGCCAAACCAACCGAGCGGACGGTTCAGTGCAAACAGGTGAATCATGGGAACTACGGTTGCCACAAACTCAACACGTTTCAAGCAACAACGGCATGTCATTGCAAGACATCATGGTTTAGGTGCTGGCAATGATCTAATCAAACAAGTACACTGTAAACATAACTAGACAACAGCAGCAGCACACTAGAGATATCAAACACGCTGTTACCTTACCTTACGCTAACGCCACTGCGTGTTATTGTGAAAGGAAGAGATACCGTTTAAGAAAACAGATTAAGTGACATGTCAAACAGGTTACTGACAATCGAATGAGTTTACAGAAATGCTCCCTTCATACCGGATGGAGACCACGCAACATCAGATTGCTGGAAACATTCTGCACAAGTCCAGGGTTTCCCCCAGTCTTTATAAGCCTGGAGGGCCATCAGGCTTTACTTGTGCCCCCACCAGGCTTAGCATTGTTAATTTATTTAAGTCTTTTTAAAATGTTTGCATTTTCTAAGACTTTATAGTTGGTGTTCAGGTATTAATTTTCCAATCTTTCAATGACATATTTATCGAGTGATATTTTCAAATTTCCTGTCAACTTTAAACATGTTCTAACTCAAAAACACGACGGGCTGAAACGAACCACCCAACGATTCAAGTGGCTCGATTTTTAAAATTCCTCGAGGGAAATTATCTGCCTTGAAGCTTCATTAACTTATGTTTTATTATTTAGTGCATCGTGTTCCGGCCGGGTGATTATTTATGTTGCGCAGAGCTCTCACTTCTGCCTAGGAGTTGTTGACAAAAGCTAAATGTTAGCAGCATAACGTCAAATGTTCAGGTTCGGTTCAGAAAAGTAATTGTAGGGATGCACAATTATGAAAAATTGAGCCGATGTTTATATCCAATAGAAATACTGCTGTTACGGTGGAATTTATTGATATTTTATATTATCAATTTTTTTATTCAATTACTCGATTAATTGTCAGAATAATCAAGAGATTACTTGATTACTAAAATAAGTGTTTACAACAGTTCTAATCCTGTTGTAATCATATTTAGTTGTGTTGATAATTTTCTAAATTAAAAAGTTTTATTTAAAAGTAGAAAAAGTTACAGTTGCTAGTATTACATTTTTAATCCACAGGTGTGATAAAGATTTTGGACGCTGACTGAGAAGTGAGACTTATCTGTTTATTTCCAATTCAGTCTGATCATATTTAAGGTTTTTTAATAGATCAATAGATCAATAGATGAATAAGAATAGTTAAAGTTGGGGCGTGCTGTGGTGGCGCAGGGGTTTAGCACGCCCCACGTTTGGAGGCCTTAGTCCTCGACGCGGACGTCGCGGGTTCGACTCCCGGTCCCAGCGACCCTTGCCGCATGTCTTCCCCCTCTCCTTCCCCCCCCCTGTCAGCCCACTGCGCGGAAAATGCGAGCCACCAGCGCCGCAAAAAACTCTTCGGAGAAAAAAAAGATAAAAAAAAAAAAAAAAAAAGAATAGTTAAAGTTTTGATTATCTTTGACAATTCCAGAGGAGGAACTTTAAAACGATAATCCATGTTATGGTATAAAACCTTTACAGTTTATCTTGTTGAAAGCAAAAACCTTAAATGCAATAAATAAATTGCTTCTATGGAGGAATAAATATTTTTAGGATAAATCAATAAATTCATGAAAAAAGAAAAAGCTTTAGCTGTGACGTTTATGTGCTAATTTGTGCTGGTCCATAACATAAAGGGTCAAATACAAGAGGAATCTTTAGTTATATTCAGAAAAGATTCAAGAGTTGTGAAGATAAATAGAGAAAAAAACTTCTTTAATCTAGCAAAGACAGTAATTTAGTCCCAAATGATTAGTGAGCAGCCAGGTCTCCAGCCGCAGCGAAGGGAGGCTTTTCTGCTCTGCAGACGATCACAGGTGAGAAAAGGCAAATCAGCTCAAAGGTTTCCTACCAGTTTCTTTGGGTCGCTGCCCGTCTTCTTCTCTGCCTTCCTGTGTGTTTCATAAAGCTTGAGGTCGATGCTGTACATGCACTCGGTCCACTTCCCGTAGATGACTCGTCTCTTCTTCTTACTGGTCCAACCACAGCGACACGATCGGTTCAGAAAACAAACAATCACACTTTATGCCTCACAGACTGCAAAATAATACCTTCTTTATAAATAAATATATATATATTTTTATTTAAGAAAAAAGATAGTTTAAAAATATTTTTAAATAAGCTTTTTTAGAAAAGTAATTTATTTTCTAATAAAGAAAGTGCTGATAAAAAATACTTTCGAAAGCGGCTTATACGACGGAGTTCTAGAATTTGTGTTAATTATGAGAATGAAGACACAATATTAGCAGAATAAACATGCAATTTAACCAGAAGAACATCTTAAAATGTTGAGGAAAAACACATTTTAATTAGAAAAAAAGATTAGTGATAAGGATCGATCAGGGTGGGTTTTTTTTCCAAAATAAACTCAAAGTCCTGATATGGATAATTTGATGCTGATGAGTTAAAAAATTAAGTATTTCAGTAAAGTGTATTGCAAAGTATAACTTCTTATCTGTCATTCTAATTTTTCGTTATTTTTTGCAGGAGTTCTCATAAAAAATTACTTCATTCTCCTGACATCATGACTTTATTCTTGTAATATTATAACTTTATTCTTATAATAAAAATATATTTGTAGCCTGGCCCTAATACTTTGTTGTTGAGTTGACCTGAATTCAAAGTCCAAATAAACAGAAGCTTAAACAAGATGGCTGCCTTGGGCGAGCTGACAACACTCGTAACTATGGAAACCCAACAAGTGCAATGGTGGGGGGAAAAAACCCCACATATTCCAAAAATTAAACCTTTGAAAACCCAAAAGTTGAATAGATAAAATGGATTAATCGCCCAGCCCTGGTACCCTGCTCCTGTTCTCACCTTCTGTCTTGGATAAATCCTTCGACTTTGTGAAGATCTTTTCCAAACATCCCACATGGTTTAAAGTTCAAGATGCATTTATCTCCAGTGCTGAGGAAATCAAGGCAGCATGAGGGATACATACTCATAACAAGCTTTTCTAGCATCAGTAACTGTACCTGTGGTTGACTATTTCCACTGTTCCGTATTGTTCGATCCAGAGTTTCCCCAAAATGATGTTGTGGACGCAGCACATTGGATTCGTCCAGGTGTACGCTTCATTATGTCTACGGTAAAAAACGGTAAGCACAGTCTTGATAATCCAAGAAACCTCCTGGCTTCCTCCTGAAACCAGGAGGAATTAGCTAAAAGTAACTCGATCTGAAACGATTAATCGATTATTGAAATAATCAACTAATTTAGTAATCGATTAATAGTAAACTGGAGTAAACAGACTCAAACAGAAAGCCATTTGAGGAAATAACAGCATATTCAGAGCATTATTAATTAAGCTAATTTGCTTATTTGCATTAAAATATGGAAATATTTAATGCAAAATGCTTATTTTATTCGCAATAAAATATGCAAATAAACAAATCAGTTTCTTTTTTAAAGAAGAAAAGAAACATTTTATTACCTAAAATGCAATAATATAGCTTTGCTTTTTTAGTGAATTTGAACTCCTCAATGCCACTTGAGGAGTTTTGGGTGAAACATAATTGGAAACAAAGGTTTAAGATAAAAAATAAATAAATAAATAAAATAAAAATAATAATAATAATAATAATAATAAAATGTTTCTTTTCTTATTTAAAAAACTAATTATTTGTTTCTTTGCTTATTTTTAATATTATATAAAAAGACTTAAGTGGTTAAATGAAAAACCTGTAGAATGTGCCAATTTTTCTTTGATTAACCAATAGAATTGCCAAAATAATAATCAGTTGAAGCGTTATAAAGTAAATAAAAGCAACAATATGCACAACACAGGCAAAAATGAATAAAAAAGGTGAGTAAATGCTTACTTTAATAACTCTAGGGTCATTATGCCTTTAGGCTCAGCTTCAACACTTTTACCCCAGAACTTCAGCTTTGGGTAGATGGAGCCATGAAACTCAAACTCCTGCTTCAGAGACTGAGCGTGGAAGGCACTGATGGGGGGATGATGGCTCACCTGCTCAGAGATCAATCTGTATCCTTCATCCTCCCTAAAATAATAAACATACAAATCAATTAGGAAACAGGCGCAGAATATTAGAAAAGCTGGTAGATATTACAATAAATATATCTATGGTTTTACCTTATGAGTTCATATGTTTCCCCCAACAGAGGATTAAATGGCTTTCCAGTTCTCTCCCATTGAGATGCTACAGCGGAAACAGCAAACGCAGCAACAACCTGCCACCCACACGGGGACCGGATCAGAACGATTTTCACCAATCACGCTACTTCATATCTGACTTGCATAATTTCAGTGGCAGATAAAGATCCTGTAAGAAAACAAAGTCTCTGCCTCTTTAAAATGTGATTGCTAGCTAAAGCTATATAATAAAAAGCGGTGTTGCAAATCAGAGACTTCAAATATGTCACAGATTTTCAGCTTCTGGGTCAATGTTGTTACAATAACCTGGTGATTTTAATTAATTAGATGCATTCACATGTTTTGCAGATGCTCTGTCTGCGCTAATGAAGATACACACACCTTGTTTTCAATGATCTCAGCTTATAATTACTTATGTTTTTATTTGTTTATTTTATTCATTTACAGTTTAATGTGACTATGTTACATGTTGATATTAACAAAAAGTTTTAGACAAAAAGGAGAAAAAATATTGATCTTAAGCACAAAACACTCAATGAATACATACAAAAACAAAAATAAAATATATAATATCTATGTAATGATACTGCAGTTTGAGTTCATATATGTTATTATACTTTAATAGAATATTATGTTTTATTATTTCAATAAAAGTAAAACTTGATCTAATCTTAGCTTTCTTTTTTGACTGATTTTTATACAGATTTGTTTCCTAAGCATTAATACAATGTTACATTTGTTTGTTTGTTTTAAATCTGTAATTATCGCAACTTATAAGGACTTGATTCTGGATAAAGTGTATTTGTTTCCTTCATCTTTGCACCAAAACCAGAAATTTGTATTTAATATGTCAACATACCTTAGAAGAAAATAAGCAGTGATTCGTTCCATAAGAAAAAAAATATCTGATTTTCTCATGGGTCATTAAAGAAAAGTTTTCCAGGTTTTGGAGCCAAACAGCTCATCTGGATCAGTTTAATTTGTGATTAAACTGCGATTATTTAAATAAGAGATAAATGATCCCTACCTGCATGCGGTCGACGGCGTCCGACAGGCTGCAGGCTTTGTGGATGAGGTGAGTGTGCTCCATGTACTCCGAGATTCTCTGGAGGAAACTCAGCGGCTCGTTAAACACAACCGGCATCGCAATTTTGGAAAGCTCCTGCGATAGGAGACAAATCAAATTCATTCAAAATTATGGCAAAACATTTTCAGAAATAACTGGAAACGTCACTTTTCAACAATTACGAAAGTGAGAAAACTTTAACATTCACACAACTCTGTTAGCGTTTGGATGAGTTTGGGGTTTTTGCAAGGCGAAGGACTCACCATTCCAATGCATTTCTTCAATATGCTCCACACACTGAAATTGTTCCTGGAGATTGTTTCCGCAGGCAGGGCTTCCCTGGCGCACATTTTGACAAAAGGGTATTAAAAAACTTTTAAAAAGCAGCCAAAAAATAAAAAATAAAGAAGCATTAGAGTCAGGCTGAGAATTATTACTTTTAAATTATGAGAATAAAGTTGTAGGACAGTAACATTAAATATTAGGAGAATAAAGTAGTAATTTTATGAGAACTCCAACACAAAAACTAACTAAAATTAAAATGAGGAATATTGAACATCTTGTGATTTAATAAATAACTTCATACTTTTGTATCAGTTTTATAAATAAGGAAATATTTAATCTTTTAACACGTCAAAATCAAATCATTATCAGTAGCAGAACTTTGAGGCTATTGTGAAAACAAAATAGTTTATTTTGAAAAAAGAAACACAAACTTGTCGTTTCGGTCGCATCAGATCTTGATAATTATCACAGCTTTTTTCTCCTACTTTTATGCATTTGTTTTGATAATATTATGACTTTATTCTCGTAATTAAAAATTAATATATCACACTCCATTTTAAGTAATGGTAGCTCCACATGTATAAAAACATAATTTCTTTTATCCAGTTCAACTTAAAGTACACTAAAAAGTTTTCTCAAACTTGTTTAAAGACATTCCTGCATTCAAACAGCTTACAGATTACATTTGTTATATAAGATATTACAAACAATTACCTTCTCTTAATACAAACATTCAGACATTTTCTGAATGTTTGCATTAATGATCACAAACAAGTTAAAATGTGAATAAATGAGCCGATAGATAAAAAGCCTTCTTTATCTCTGAATCATTGTGGCTCTCTAGTGATTCTTCCTGCTGCACACCAGGCTGTTTATAATAGTCACAGCCATATTTTGTATTTTGGGTTTGAAGAAAATCTCATTCCATAACCTCATTGTGTTGTAAACAAAACCCGACTGAATACTGAGACACGGAGCTCTCTGCATGCACCGCTGCCTGTTTATTTTTACACTGTTTCCAGGAAAGCCAACTCCACACTGACTGTTCAAATATCTTCTTTGTTTATATTTACTGTAACAGGGTTTTTAGATTTTAATTATTTTTTACTTTGGAGACATTCAGCTAGCTCCTACATTCATTATTTCAGCCTTTAACTCTGTTTAAAGTAAAAATTTACAACTTTTCTTCTGCCAAAAACCCACATATAAGGTTTACTTTACACACGACTCTCATTCACTAGATAAAAACGTTTCTACATCACAAGCTAAATTACTCCAAATAATCAGAGCAGTCGCTGTAAAATGTAAATCGATCAAGTTTTTAAACTTTTATATCAAATATGATGTAAATAAAATCAGATCAGAACTGAGTACAAGAGTGAGACAAACATTCATCCATCCAAGCCGATGTTGAACCAAAAATAACCTTCAAGCAGATATTAAACATACCTTTAACTTAGTCCACACTTCTATAAAAAAAACAAAACATTTTTGAATTGGTCTGATTAAATATTCAGATCTTAAATGTTGTGTTTTCATTATCTGTAAGTGAAAAATAAATCATAATTACCAAAAAGAAAGGTTTTAAAACATTAGTCTCTGTGTAATTACATGAGATGCTGAAATAAATGAACTTTTCAATAATATTCTAATATATTAAATGAGTCTGTTCATGTTACAAAATAAGCATGACTTTCCTCAGCTCTTTGGGAAATCAATATCTTGCCTAAAACTTATAAATGTTTTAGGCAAGACAATGCCTAAAACAATCACTTGTTTTTGACAAGTGATTGGATTTGTTTAGCATTAAAATATTAGTCTTAAAATATATTGTACTGAGTTCCTTTAAATAAGGCTAAAACACCGCCATTTAGAATCTATTTTAAACCAAAATAAGTGGAATATTGACCAATATATTTGATGTGTGGTGATGATTACAAAATGTGACATCTGTTATTTTTTTCTGTTGACTCTACTTTGTGTTTTCATGATGTAAAGCACTTTGAACTGTTGAAATGTGCTATAGAAATAGACTTGACTGTTTGATTTAAGGATCTAGATTAGACAAAAAGCAAAAACAAATTCAAATCTGTGCACAAAATTATGGTAGATATAAAGCAGCTTTATGTTGCACGATGAACCAATATAAACTGAACGAAACAATGGCCAAATTAATTCATTGAGATTCAATAATAATCCAATGCAAACTGCAGGAGTTCTTTAGATAGAAAACACTTTGATAACACCAGTTTGGCATCAATGATTAGATTGAAACAACTTTTTTCTTACTGTAAATTGGATTCAGATGATGGGTTATGAGTTGGAGCAATATAAATTGATCTTTTCTCACCTGCGCTCCCACACCCCGTTCTTCTGCATGCTGCTGCCATCGGTCACCTGTTTGCTGTCAAACACCAGGGCATCTTTGAAACTGACCTCACAGGAATCATCAGACTCCAGTCCTGGGACGGGGGAAGTTTCAAGAAACAGAAAACCCATTTCATTCACTGAGACATTAGGAGAAACCATAACGATGCTGCGCCTCTGTTAGCCAGTCTCACCTGTCACAGCGTCGAAAAATTCCTCCTCGCTGTTCATACTAAGCAGAAAAATGGTAACAAAATGTTACTCAGCAGTCATGTTTCCACCGTCGGTCCGACGTTTCTGCTGCCCCGCCTCCCTGCGAGCATCACAGACGGCCGCAAACACGACCTGTAACCCGGACAGTTCTTTAAAACCGAACATCACTGCAACAGAGGTTGTGACAAAAACAATAGCATGTTTTTGGTTCGCCGTCAGCAGCAACTCTCCTCACAAAGTCTCAGCTAACGGCTAACTAGCTGCTAGCATCGCATCTGGGGACAGTTAGCAGTGATCTGGAGCCGAGATTAGCTCATGGCACTGACACGTTTACACGCAAACACGTGTCTACACGAATAATTACACACTGACACAGTACACATACCTGTTAGTTTGTGTCAGTTTGGCCTCGACTTACATAAATAACTGAAAAGTGTAGCGCCGCTGGAGCCTGCCGGAAGTGGGTGGCAAGGACACGGTGATTGGCAGGGCCTTCAGCCAATCAGATCGCAGCTAGGAGATGCCTAGAAATAGAAGGCAAAGAGTTGCTATTTTAAACTCACATTCAATAATAAGACATGAAAAAGGACATTTAAAAATAACTCAAGTAAAAAATACAGCATAGTCAGAATACTTGTATAAGTCATTTTCCCCCTCAAAAATCAAGTAAACGTAATTGAGTAAATCTACCAAACTTTTGTTAAAATAAATACCATGAATCTGAATAAACACTGAATAAAATAAAATATTTCTTTTTTTACTGATGACCACTATATTTATATTTTAGGAAATGTGCACCTCATTTATTTTAAGAAGTGAAGAGCTTGGATGACTAAATATTTTCTTTTTTTAAATCTAAATCAACCAGAGGGTTATGAATATTTTTGCACTTATAGATCTTATAGATTTATATAGATCTAGTTGAGTACAGGTTAAGAAAAAGTCGCTAAAACTCAGTGAATTTTAAGTTTTAACAGAAGTTTTAATTTTAACAGACAAATTTATGTCTGTTTATGTTCATAAACAAACATAAATTAGTCTGTTTATGAATTAATTTGCTTCCATATGCTGCAGACAGTGTGGGTTTTAAAATAATGACGCCATTACAAATCTTCATATTCCTCTGAATGTAAAACTTGTTGATGGGTTTGTGTGATGGAAGCTGTTCACCAAACATGTAGAAAGTAATAATTTGTTGTTGTTTTTTTTAATAAACATTTTCTAAAAGAGGCTGAACATGCAACATTATTTTAACAGGAAATTAGTCCAGAAAACAAACTGTTAAAATGGAAAATTTTCTCAACTATAAAGACGAAAGAGAGGGTTAAAAATACTGAAAACTTTGGGATTATCCTTAAAACTACTCAGAGATTAAATTTCCAAACCCTTTACCAGGATATGAACATGTGGAGTCATGACTCAGATATTGAGTCATTTGTTTTTGCTGTAATGAATGTTGAGAATAGTGACTAAAAATGACGGGAAGAACCAATAATCACCGTGCACCGTTTTATTTTGCAATGTGACCGGAAGTCATTTCCTCCAACACGATTTATTTCTGTCTTTACGCGCGGTGGAAAAGTTTCAGTCTTGAAGATGCAGAGCTCTTGGCCAAACATCCTCCAGCAGTGAGTTTTGAATTATAACACTGAAATATGGTATTTTCACCCCGAAAAATATTGTTTAAAAACTAGGAGAAGAGAATGACTAAAGACGGTGATAAAAGCGCAAAGTCTGCGCTCCGCAGTCAGAAGCAGTCCAGGACGCAGCAGCAGCTTTTGGTCCAGAAGAAGAAGGATCTGACCGGTGAAGAGGACACACAGTCCGGTCAGTGGGAGAGTAAAGCAGACATGAAACCAGCCGGACCGCAGAGAAAGCAAGCGGGGAAACCTTCTGGAGTCCCCGCAGAGAGCCGCCGGAGCCCCGGCGCGCAGAGGAAGCTGTCTGACGCCAGCAACGCCTCGGACGACCTGAGCAAAGACTCCGGCTGCCCGTCCGGGAAGCAGTTCTCCTCGGACAGCAGCTCGGAGATCTCCGACTGCGCCTCGGAGGGCAACAAGCGCGACTCTCCGAGCAGCGATAACGAGTTAAGCTGGATCGACGGCAGAGCTTATGAGAGCCCGGACAGCGGGGGGACGCGCCAGGACGCGCCGTGCTGCGCAAAATCTGCGGCAGATACCTGCGCGCTCCAGCCGAATGCGGCGGCGGCAGCGGCGGGGCTCGGTTCGGGTAAAACAGCCTTCATGGATCTCCTGATGGGGGAGACAACCGAGGAGCTGCAGAGGGAGGTTGAAGACTTGAGGTCAGAGAACGAGTATCTGAAAGTAAGTCGGAGCTCAGTGCGCTATTTTTAATTTTTTTTTTAATTCTCCTTGCTGGTTTTCGTTTGGAATAACTTAATTTGCAAATATGGAGCATCTCTGAGTTAGTTTATTCTCCACAAAATTCAGATTTCCAGTATTATTTTTGCCAAAGTGACTCTGCTTAAAATATAAAGTCTCTATCTATCTATCTATCTATCTATCTATCTATCTATCTATCTATCTATCTATCTATCTATCTATCTATCTATCTATCTGTGTGGCATGTAAATTCTAATTTTGGCATTTCAGTCGTCCTCTCTCACACGTCACAATTCAACTATTATTAATATCTAAAAAACCAATATAGATTAGGTTATTGGCATATTTCCTTCTAAATAAATGGCAATGAAACGTCAAATTTTACAGTTAATTTGTTTATTCTCCACAAAAATGTTGGATCTTGTGGGGTTGGTGGGAAACCTTCGACTTCTAGGGACCTTCCTGTTATTTTTAAGTAAAACAACATAACTTCTAAGTAAAGATTGAATGTATAATAAACTGCATTATTAAATAATAATTATTTCATTTTTTGTTAGAAAACCTGGTATTTACGTAAAAAGCAACTCTATAAATGAAAATAGGAATCTTAAACTCCTTCCTTTCCTTAGACATTTAAAAAAAAAAATAAAAATCTTCAAACTAGTTCTGTCACTAGAATACATGTTGCTGGTCCTAAAATTTGCCTAGAAGTTATTTTAATAAACAATAATATTGTTGTTTTGTGTACTATAATGATAATAGCATAATAACGCAAGTACATTATTTAACATAAAAAAACTTTCATTTCTAATGAATATTTAACACTGGAACTGGGAGACATTTTAAATATCCAAAATAAATAAACAAAACAATCAAAACAACAAATAAAATTAGTTATGAAGTCTTTGGAAACAAAATTGCCCTTCAGAAAAAGGAGCTGGTTGAAACCGAAGAACCAGACTGAAGAATTTAGTCGTCCAGTTTATGGTAGAAAGAAAGAAAAGAGAAAAATCATAAACTATGCAAATGGAAATTGTTAAATTTATTTAAATTTATCATGCAGTTAATTGATTTATGCTTGAAACTTGACCCTTTATTTTCCCTGAATCATACCAGCTGTGATGTTTGCCACAGGATGAGATGGAGGAGCTTCGCTGCGAGATGCTGGAGATGCGCGACATGTTCCAGGAGGAGGAGGTGTACCAGCTGCAGGAGCTGCGGCTGCAGCTGGAACAGGCCAAGAAGACGTGTCGCATCCTGCAGTATCGCCTCCGCAAGGCCGAGCGGCGCAGCATCCGGGTGGCTCAGACGGGGCAGGTGGACGGGGAGCTGGTCCAGAGCCTGGAGCACGACATAAAGGTCTGAACCCAGCAGGAATCAGCTAAAACTAACTCAGTCTGAAGCGATTAATTGTGATTAATCAATTATTGAAATAACCGTCAACTAATATAGTTATTGATTAGTCGCTAACTGGAGTAAGGAGCCAAACCTGTATGAAAAACATAAACATTTTTAATTAAGATATAAATAAAACTCCTTTTTTTGTAAATATATTCTACCCAAAACTTCTCAAGTGGCAGTTTGAGCTTCCCCTGGTTCTAATTCTGCAAAAATAATCTCATATTAAGCATCTTTTGCTATTATTTGATAAAAAAAATAATCAACAGATCTGTGAAAAGAAATCAAGGTGTTTTGCCTTCTCCCAGTGCAAACTAGAAACAACCAATCAGAGCCAGGAGGTGGGTCTTAGCACTGTCAATCACTCCTGTGTACTCTCCCTCCTTCTTTCTTTAGATAAATGGTTTTTCTGTAATGGTAAGTTGTTTCTCTCCCATTAGCAAGTTTAGCAGCAAGTGCATGAGGTTGATTGACAGTGCTAAGACCCGCCTCCTGGCTCTGATTGGTTGTTTGTGGTCGAGAGCGTAACATTTCTTCAGACAGTAATAGTAGCTCAACGAGGATGTTCAGGAGATCAATCTTTTCACAGATTATCTGTCTCATGTTAAACTGTTATGGTGACAAATATGTAAAAAGAAAAAACATATTTTTAGAAATGTTACATTCTGCAACTTTAAATAAAACATCTGCAGAATATGCCAAAGATTTATCCGATTAATCATCAAAATAATTGTTAGTTACGGATCTAAAAACTAACTCTAAAATAACAGTAAAAGCTCAAAACTTTTCTGTGTGAATCATCAAATTGACTTTCAAAACCTTTGCTTTTATTCTGCATACTTGCTCATACTGACTGGAAGAGCTCAATCAGTTGACTGTAGCCTGATTCATGGATGTTTGCTCTGATATAAAGTCGTTCCTGCTGCTCACCAGGACCACAGTCAGACTAAAACAAGCTTCTCCTGCATCCTGTTTATATTTTTAACATACAGGATTGTAATTAGGCGCTGACTCGTTCTCCCATCTACCAGAAACATGAAAGTGTAGCGACTGTTGTTGAATGTTTTCAGTACGGTGCCTGACCCGACTCTGACTCCCCCTCTGCATTCACTCAAATGGAGAATTCCCGTCACAAGAATTTCCTTGTAAAGTGTGTCAGCCAAGACCAGCTGCTGCAGAAACCACGCTGCACGCGCTCATTAAAAATAACGACACTCCTGCAGAGTGGGAGCAATCCACTCTTCTTTTTCCCTCACTGGAGTTGCCGGTGTTACACCAGATTCTGTTACCACTGCATATTGTGACGCTGTTGCATTTCAACACTGTGCTTTGTCAGAAACAAGCTTTATGGGCCGCGGGGGAAAAAAAAGAAAAATCCAAACAAAGAATCATCAGTAACATCTAACCGCTAATATTATGACTTATCATATATTGTAGCCACAGTGTAACCACAGTTAGGTAGTAACTAGTTACATCTACTTAATTACATTTACTTGAGTAACGTTTTGGGAAAAAAAATACTTTTAGGAGTATTTTTACCACACTGTACTTTTTACTTTTACTTGAGTAATTTTATCATGAAGTATCTCAACTCTTACTTGAGTAAAATTTGTTTTAACATGTTTTAACCAAAACGTCACCAGACAGACACACACCTGCAGTTTTTGTTAAAGTTTTGTAAGTTTTTTATTGAAAGAAACTGATTTGGAAAAAATATATATCTTACTAGATTTTGTTATTTTTTTGTTACTTATATAAATTACTGTCATTTTCACCCTTAAAATACTAAAATTTCCACTTAACTTTCTATTCTGGTCCATCTGATGGTGTAATTTTTAAATATGAAATGATTCTTCGCAATTTGATAAGTTACTCAACACTTGAGTAACTTTTTACCAAATACTATTTTTACTTTTACTTGAGTAAAACATATGTTGAAATAATTCTACTCTTACTTGAGTACAATTTCTGGGTACTCTGTTCATCTGACTGTAACTTATAGTAAAATACAAAATATTTAAACTATCTGATCACTAATATTATAACATTACATTTTATTATTCGGAGGAAGGAGAGACTTAACAGAAACAGTTTGGTTTAAATATTTAGTATTGACTAAATACCAAACGTGCTGTAGGTTTGGCAAACTGTGCTGAAAAACTGCAACAGCGCCTCCTACGGTCACGGTTGTTACACCGGATATGACGTAACAGCTGTTGCTAAACCATCTTTTCGTTTCGCTCCCAGGTTGCTAAGAGCGTCTCCCTCCGCCTCTACAACGAGCTGGAGGCGGTGCAGAAGAAAAACTCCCAGCTGGAGTGGGAAAACGAGACGCTGCGTGAGAAAACGCAGGAGCTGGAGGTCGCCAAGCAGGTCCTGCAGAGTGAGGTGGAGAAAGCCAGAGAGGTGACTTTTATCAAAAGTCATCAGTTTAACCATAAAATTACGCAACGTGACATGTCGAAAATAAATTTGCTTAGATATAGAGCACATAACTTTTATTTAAAAACGTTTTTTTTTAATATATTTTGGCTAAAACTATTGCCATGGTGTGATACATCTGTTATGAGACAGATTTCGTCAAACAAGATGGCTGCCATCGGAAACCCGAGGAGCGCAGGTTGTAACTTTTATTTGAAAAAACAAACATGTTTTTCCATATCTGTTAAAACTGTCACCACGTCCTGACAGTTTGTTGTGAAACAGATAATCTGTGAAAAGATCGAACTCCTCCAACTCCTCCCTGAGCTACTATTGCTGTTAGAAGAAATGCACCGCTACTGACCAAAAACAACCAATCAGAGCCGCGAGGAGGCCCTTAGCGCTGCCATTCATCCTCATGTAGTCGCTGCTAAATGTGCTGATGGCAGAGAAACAAATTGCCATTACAGGAAAACATGTATGTTAACTAGGCTAGCAGTCATTTAAAGCTATGAACCGAGAGAGGGCAGAGGAGATACATTGTTCTGCAGATTATCTGTCGCATAACAAACTGTCAAAACATGGTGGCAGTTTTAACGAAGATATACAAATCTATTTTTCATAAAAGTTCCACACTACAGCTTTAACAAATGATAATTAAAGCAAGCTGCTACATTTGATTGCACTTTAAAAACACAATCTTACCAAGTATTCTTGGTCTAGTTTCGACAAAACTGACAGCCAGATATAAGAGCTTGATTCAAGTAAATAATTCCTTAATATTGATGAAAAAGTACTAGTTTCACCAGAAAATTATTTCATTTATAAGATGGAAAAATGTCTTGCTAGAACTGAAATAATCTGCCAGTAACTAGTACTTTATTTTTTTTAAAGAAATATTAAGTTATTGACTTAAAACAAGCTCATATATCTTGATGAAATGTTACTTGTAAGTTAGTTTTGTCTTATTTGAAGTGTACTAAGGTGTTTTCACTAGAAACTAGACCAAACATACTTGGCAAGATTTTGTATGTATGTTGTTTACATGAAATATTTTCATTTAAATTTCTACATAAGTTGCTCAGTACTTCAGTCACCTTTTACCAAATACTTTTTTACTCTAACTTAAGTATTTCCTTGGACGGTTATCTTTTACTTAAGTAGAATATGTTAAAGTAGTGCTACTCTTAATTGAGTGCATTTTTTTGGGTATTTTGACCTCTGCTTGTAGAAAAGTGAGACTTTCAACTGCTTCCATTCACTCTCGCTCTATTTTATACAATATAATATTGTCATAAAGGCTGTTCTGGTAAAACAGTAGGGCTACTCTTACTCAACCCACCCCTGTATGACATTGATGATTGATTTATAGTTTCCAGATATACATTAGATGAACATGAAGCTTTCAGCTGTAATAAACGTCCATCTTTGTGGTCAGGCATCATCCTCTCCGTTACCCACCACAGCTGCACCCATCCAGCCAGCTGTCCCCTCATCCCTGGGTAAGGCGACCCTCAATGATATGAGAGGAGGGTCGGGCGGCAGCTGCTTGGTGCCGGGGATGGGTGAAGCAGCCCACTGGTATGCTTGGGCCAGAACCCTGAGCACAGCTGACACAGTCGCCTGAGATGACAGAAAAAAAGGCACAGAGATTACAAAAATAGACCCTCTGCGACTTTCTGCCGTTCTGCTTGCAATAAGCTGGGCTAAATCTGGATCAGGACGTATTATGGCATCCAGAAAGGCGTCGGTGCCCGCATGCACTGACCCAGAACCTCCATCAAACGTTTTTATCCAAACGTTGACGATTCTCCAGCACTGAACCGTCAGGCTGAGTTTTACCCATTTAGATCCCTCGACCACCTTGGAGGACGGTGACATGTGTTCGGTTTAATCCTGGATTCAGCACTTTGGCTCTGAGACAGCCACTAGTCTCTTTGATCCCAGCAGTGAAATCCACTTAGATTACCTAATCCAGGGGTCTGCAACCTGTGGCTCTGGAGCCGCAAGTCGCTCTCTGCGACTTCCACATCGGCTCTTCATAATCTTTGGCTGGAAATGATGAAAGAATGAAGAAAAGTTTGGCAGTTTTTATATTTTTCATTGCATTTTAGCAAAGTAAAAATTAGACTAAAAGTCAAAATTCTGAGAGAAAAAAATATGAATTCTGAGATCAAAGTCGTAATTCTGAGATTTATTTTTTTTATTTTCTCTCTTTCATCACCTAAAAATAGAAATAAAATGGCGACTTCCCACAAATAACAAATTTCCTACTGTAAAATATTCATCAAAAAATTAAACATCATGCTACACTTGTGGCTCAAACAAGTTTTATTTGAGGGCAGAAATGTCTGTTTGGATTTTAAAGGTTGCAGATAGAAGTGAAGGAGAACAAACATTTCAGGAACTGAATCTGCTGTTATTTCACACGACGTGGGAAAGTTGTGTTGTTAAAAGTAAAAAAGAAAATAAAGTGGAACTAGTATTTTTTTCATCAATATTAAGGAATTATTAACTTAAAAGAAGCTCTTATATCTCACTGAGAAGTTACTTTTAAGTTATTTTGTCTTATTTCAAATGCACCAGAAACTATTCCAAAAATACTTGGTAAGATTTTAACAAATTAATTTACTCAGTAAGTCAATACTAACGTTTTCCTGCAAACAGTCATCAGTAGCTACAATAACTCTTTGAAGAATTTAAATTCATGACTTACAACATTTAATTTCCTTTTGCGATCAATAAAGTATCTTTGAATTTGAATTTAATTGATATTAGCTGCTAAAATCAAGTATTATTATATTATATTATATTATATTATATTATATTATATTATATTATATTATATTATATAGTAAAGTAATTAAGCTACGATGCCTGTAGGTTCAGTGAAATATCAGGATGAATTGAAAGTTTCTGCTAAAAATCTCAACGGAAGCGTTTCTTTTCTTTCTCAGAGCACGTTGAAAAGGAGAAGCATCCGATCAACGGTCAGCAAGGCAGAGAAGAGACTTTCTCAGCAGATTGAGGTATTTCTTCTTCTTAAACTTTTAATACTTAGTTCTCATGAGACGTCGCACTTCCGTGAACCTTGTAACGGACAGCCATCTTGGTAGGCAGTTGCTATTGAGTTGCTATGACAACAGCAAACCAGCTACCAGCTTTGAACTAAGCTAAGTTATACATAGATCTCATGTGATGTCAACTTTGTAGCTGACAGCCATCTTGGTAGGTACCGTAACTGGTATGACAGTTGCTATGACAGCAAGCCACAGGATTAGAACTAGCACTTGCCTCATTTCTATCCAAATTATAAACAATAGACATACTGTATATTGCAAGTATTACTCGATTACGCCTCTGTGTAAAACAAGGATAAATATCAGTGCTATTTACTGCAGTTCTTACTGTGGAACTAGCAAAATTAGCTTAGCTAATGTAGCTTTTATCTGAAACTAATAGGGACATGTAACCAATGTGTTTGTTAACATGTACTTACTTACGTGGGTCCGCTATGCTTTGCACTGCGTTTGCCTACCAAGATGGCGCGGATCACTTCTGTTTCACTTCTTTCGTCTCTGATTGTCTCGTTGAAGGAGGACAGCACTGACCTGAAGTGCCAACTCCACTTTGCCAAAGAAGAGCTGGCTCTCATGTGCAAGAAGCTGACCAAGCTGGTGTCAGACAGCGAGACCATGCGAGAGGAACTGGCCCGATACCAGTCGACGTACGGAGACGTAGACATCCTCTCGCTGCCTGAGGGCAAACGGAGCTCTGCCCATGCCAGGGAAGCAGAGGTCAAAGTTCATTTGAAACTGGTGGAAGAAGAGACCACGCTCCTGAGCCGCCGCATCGTCGAGCTGGAGGTGGAGAACCGTGGCCTGCGAGCGGAAATGTGTGACCTCAGGGAGAAAACAGGAGGAGGAGAGGAAGACGCTGCTGATGAAAATCCATCGCTGACTGCAGCAATTAAAGATGGAGAAATGAAGAACCAGAGAGAGAAATCCGAGGAAGGACAAGGGAACGCAGGGGGAGAGTTGTTGCGCAGCCAATCGCAGACGGACAAGCAGATCAGCAAAGGTCGGGAAGGTCCGGTGGGTGGAGAGCAGGAGCCTCCATCCAGCCAGGAGAGAGATGCTAACCAAACAGCTAATGCTTCGCTTAAAGAAATGGCCGCCAAAGACTACGAGTTTCTGCTTGCTCTCAGAGATCATGCCTGCATTTTATCTTCAGCCATTCAGGTTCTGTCGGTGCCGCCCAGAAACGGGCACAGCTCCCCTTCGTCGTTTCCCCTCACATCTCCGATGGACGTGACCCCAAACGTCCAGGCACAGCGACCTCTAACTGAGACGCTGGAGCTCCTGCAGGCCATGCTGCTGGCCTTCATCGAGAAGATAGATGCTCTCCTCAGGGGCGACGAAAAGGGCCCTCAGAAGGAGGGATTCGCTTGGGATTTTTCCTCTTTTCTCTCTGCAAACTACGAACGTTTGAAGGAGTTGCATGTGGAAGAAGTCTGCAGCATGCAGGCGAAACAGAAAGCGAAGCAAGGGGAAGTCGTGGACGGCCGGAGGGATCCGAAGCTGCAGCTATCGCTGCATACTCTGTGGATCCTTCATCAGTGGTGCAACGTCAGAGGAAACAATCTGGAAGGGAAAGAGGTACAATGGAAAACAGATGAAGTATTCAAACCTGTGGAAGTTTTGAAGCTGAAGAATCGATTAATCTATTAATCAGATTTTTAAACAAAAAACAAAAAAAATGGCACATTGTACAGATTTTTCTGCAGGTGAAGCTGAAACGATGCCACTTGATGAGTTCTAACTATTTCTATCCATTTATTTACTGGCTAATCAAAGAATACTCTCAGCTCTACACTGTATTTATGATAAATCAAGTTCTAACAGCTGAGCTTTTCACATGATATTAGAAGTATTTTTTAGCTGCAGATGCATCCTTTGCTACATCCATCAAGCATTCACTGAAAGAACGCTATTTTATTTTATTTTAGGCAATGAAATGTCTATTAGTTATTTGAAAAATTAATTGGATTATTTGCTTATTTGCATTTTTAATGTATTTCTAGGGTTAAGTTCAAGTGGTCAAATGAAAAATCCAGTTTTCTTAATTCAGTTAATCGTCTGAATGATTAGTAAAAATAATTGACTAGGTGCAGCCCTACTTGAGGTATTATTTTTTAAGTTACTCTACATTAAATGTCTACACAACTTTCTCCAGAGTCTAAGTGTCCCTCGGTCTCTGTGATTTGTTTCACATTTTACTACTTACATATTTTCACTTTCCTTTCACTTCATAAACATACAAAGCTCTACTTTGCATTAATCTGTTCCATAAATACCTAAAAAATAATTAGGTTGCAGCATGGCAAAGTGAAAAATTGTCAATTATTGCATGTTTTTTTTCTTCAAGGTTGGTTAAGAACGTCTCATTTTCTGTTTTTACCCTCAGTGTAGAGATAAAACCCTGTCAGCGCTGCTCGGGTTGCTGCAGGACCTCAGCGCCGAGCTCCGAGATGACAGCAAGACTGCGTGTGAGGAGGCAGCCGAGGTAACAGTGCCACTCGGACTCCAATCCTCCCGCTGAGTGTGAGGCTGTCTGACACAGTGGGAAGTCCTCCCCACAATCTCTGTCTCTCTGCCTGCTTCATGAGAAGACTCATGCCAAAGTATTTAGGGTAATCTCTTGTAGGAGCTGCAGCCAACCAGGACAGGCGTGTTCAGATATACAAACTCAATATGCAGGAAAATTCTCCAAATTGAGCTTTTCTGCTTTACTATTCACACCTGATTTTTATATTAAGCATCTATAGCTTCAAAAATTGCATTTTATTATTTATTTTTCCCTCTTTCTGAGAACATTTCTTCTGCAGTGATGAAAAGACTCTAAAGGCATGCCAGCAGCTTTATGTGGCAGCGTTTCAGCTTCAACTTCAGCAGGATAACATGCTGATAATGTGACTTATCACCATTATTGCTTTTAGATTCGTTTAAGTCGGATTCGGGATTACGGGCTGCACAGTCAGGGAGGATCCAGAAACACAAAAATAGGGTTTGCGGACTTCAAGAGCCAGTCTGGTTATTGACAAATATTAACAAAAAACTTCCATTACTAAGAAATTACTCATTTAGCTAATTTCTCAGGGCACCATATGGAGAGTTTGAACTCATAACTGGTGGGTCTCCAGAATGGCTGCTCATACATGTGGTCAATTATATACAAAACAAAACAATATGTTAACATAAACACTATATCTAAAGACATAGTACATTTAAATAATAATTAGCTAAACTAAATTTGTGTTTTAGTTTTAGTCTTTAAAGTTAACACTTTAGCATTATCATACGCTAAATACTATGTTGATATTTAGCTTTAGCACAACTAGCTTCCTACATATAATCATGTATATTAATATACTGTATATTAATGCATTTATAGAATTGGACAGATTTGCTTATACATTTTGTATCAGATTTATAAAGTATATTGAGGTTATAATTCTGAAAAGTGGTGCTGTACAAATAAATTGAGTAAAAAATGCAAAATAGCCCTGAATAAGGCCAAACCTTATTAGGGGAGGTCATTTGAGGGAATTGGAGACTTTAAGTGGCTAACATGAGCAATAGATCTGCATTCAGTTGGAATTTAACTAAAAAATCAACAGTTCAGATGAAGCATTAATTTGCTTCATTTGTTTAATTTGCTTTCTCTTTCTTTGCTCAGCTTTCCGTTGGTGCCGTTTTCCACGATGGGCAACATGTTGAAGATCACAGGTCGGTGTTTTCCTTTTGTTCGCAATGCTTTGCTAGCAATTGTAAAAACTACAACAACTAGATAACAAGGTCAGCAAAAAGTTATATTAATAAAAAATGGTGACAGAGAGGGAAGTGGGTCAGTTATGCTAGCTTGACTTTTACAACCATAAGATGAAGAATTGGTGCAGAATTTGGTGTGTTTTGGTTCAGTTAAATAAAAGGCGACATAAACAGCAACTCTGTTACTGATCAACAGTAGAGCAGGAGTTTAAATTAGCTAATCAATCACCTGTGTGTTCAGACAATCACTTATTGATAATTGTAAAATAAACATCAAACTTAAAACTGTAACAGACTGAATATTCTGTTCTTTGTGTGGGAAATATTTGCGTGTTTTTTGGTGTTGAATAATGACACATTAGTGGAGCTGTTCTCAGTCAGTTGCTATGGCAACGAGATACACAGAGTGAGAGATAGGAGGGGTTTTGAGTTATTGTTCTGCAGCGGCGCACTGCACTAAATGAATAATACCTACATCTCCAGGTTTCATTTTGTTGCGCAGCTACGGAAGACAAGAAGAAGAAGAGCCTTTTTGCCCTTCGGCATTGTTCGCGTGTGCGCAGTTTCCAGATGTAAACAATAACATGCAACATATCTGTAAATAATTGATTAATCACGATTTGTTCGATTAATTGTTTAATTTTTCTCTTGTTGCTTCCACAGGATCTGCAGACTTCAAGAGTTGTTTTTCCCACGCCGCCCACGAAGGAAGAACTGGTGCTACCTGAGCCAGGAGGCGGCCCAGCTGGACCGAGAGGATCCGGTTAAGACGTGGGACCACCTAATCATGCCTCTCAGCTTCCCTGGTCTCAATTTTGAGCAGATGTCGACGGAGCGCAGCCACACCGCCCCAGAGAAGACAACTTTCCGCATCTACTACAGCCCCCCGTCAGCCCGCAGAGTCCAGCTGGCTCAGCTGAAGCAAAGCCCCGCTGCAGACCGGGCATCCGTGGAAACCTCGTCTCCCTGGTGCACGCCGCCAACATCCTTCTCTCAGCTCTGCTTGGGCTCCTCCGCTAACCTGAGCGACGACATGAAGGAGATGACGGCCGGCTGGAGGCAGACGGTTCACGCCGGCTCTCCAGAGAAGAAAGGGAGGCTAGCAGGCCGCTGGGTGGACGTAGCCTGCTCAGGTACGCAGACCCACACGAAGCCGCAGATGGTGAGCGTTGGGCAGCAGACTGATGAGACTCAGGGGTTGAGAAGCGTCTCCTCGCTGGTTTCTGCTCGCTCCCAGCACATCTCCACCTCGCTGGACGGGTTAGCAGGTCGAAGGAGCTCCACTTCCTCCCCCAAGCCGTTCCGCAGACACTCCTCATCTCCTTCCTCACCCCCCAGTTTGAGCTCATCTTCATCGTCCTCCGGCTCCAGAGATCGAGGGTTGTGGCACCCGTCGCAGCAGAGCACAAACGGCCTCGCCTGGACTCGACAAACTGGTACCAGATCAAACCCAGCCCAGAACCTGAGCCCCTCCAAGCTGCCCACTAGATCTACCAACACAAACCGGTGCGGCTTGGTGACCGAGTTCCTGCGGCGGGTTAGCGGCCGGGCGGACAGGGCCTCTGCGGGGTCAGGCCAGAAGACGAAGAGCGGGCTGAAGAACCTGGAGCGGGCGCCGACCAGACCGCTGCAGAGGAACGACAGCGTGACCCGGATCGTCAACCAGAGGTTCATTAAGCAGAGAGAGAGGGAGGAGAAGGGAGGCAGCGTGAATCAGAGAGCCAGAAACAGTCAGAGCATGGCTGCAACAGAGGTAGGGAAAGAAACGTGGCATTGTACCGCCTCCGGGCAGGGCTGGGCGATAAATAGGTTTCATCGATTTCTTTTGGTTTTTGAAGACAAATTTTTGGAAAATCTGAATTTTCGTCACCTTAAGGGTGATTTCAGCACATCCAATGCAGTCATCTTGTTTCACAACTGTGTCTTACAGCTTCTATTTATTTGGACTTATTAGGCCAATTGTGGACAAAAAAACCCTGAAATTTTTAGATTAATCTCAGAAATTTTCTAAAAAAAAACAGGAAAATTCTTTATTTTTGAAACTTAAAGGTTTCATATTTGTGGAGCACTTTAGCATCTATAACACTAAAACAGCAGCCAAATAATTCCACATACATTAGGGTTGACATAAAACACATAACTGTAGGTTTCAGACTTTAAAAAGCTGTTTGTTTTCATTTACTTAATTATCAAACACAGCCACTGAAACTAGCAGCCAAAGTGAATTTATTATGCAAAATTCACATTTTGCGTGTTTTTAATACTTTTATTTGGTTCTCAACTGCTTCTAAAAACAGCCCAAGCGTTAAAAAAAAAACACTTAACCATTTTTTACAATAATTTAATGTTTTCAGCTATGTGGAAAACAAGCTGTTTCAAAAACCTTGAGTCGCAGTGGACAGGCATTGTGCCGTTACCTAGCAACCCCAGCCTTGCCCAGCCCATTACCTAGCAACCCCAGTGGAACTCTTCTCTATTTCCATTTTATTTAATTAATACTGACAAAGTGGAATATGTTGTTTTTAAATTACCATCACAAGAAGGTGTAGTTCCTTTTCACCCTTTTTGTAATGGTAATTTAGAAACCATTTAAATTACAAAATATTGTTATTTTTTTGTTGTAATTTTTTTTTATTAGGAACTTCCTTCCTTTATTCTGTCTGATCAGGATGGAAACTACGACTGCAGCTCCAGCAGCACTCTGACCTTCTGCTTCGCTCGTCCGTCTCGTCAGAATCAGAGGCCGACGTCCATCCCGCCCAAACTCCAGCGACACAGATACTCAGCGCCAGTGGGGCCTGCTGCAGACTCCAGCTGTGGCTGAGAAGACAGAAAAATATGGTGCTTTTTTAGATTAGAAAATGCCAGCGATAAGAACAGTGTAGGAGGGTAATCATAGTTACTGTACAGCTGTTTTAAAAGGCAAAATCTGTTTTGTGTGAAGTGTTTAGGAGAGCTCTGAGCAAACTGTTGGTGCAATCTGAATGCTCATCTCTTTTTATAAGTGACTGTATTTACTTAGCTTTTAATTCATTTTTGTATTTTCTAAATTCTATTCAATAAATTTTTGTTCAAACCTTGACCTATTATGCTTTCTTGAACGAGTTGGGATAAATACACGCTATACAAAACATGTTGATTACATTTTTTACACAAAATAATTCTTAAATAATGAAATTTTAGTTTGGTCAGTTCTGCCTATTTTGATTTCCTTTCAGAATGAGCTGCAAAAAAAGTTTATACAGATTTTACCGTATTTATTCGATAAAATTCTGGCAACCTTAGAGAGTTTTTTGTACAGTGTACCTAAGGGCCTCTTGTTCACTTTAAAAACAAATAGCATTGACACTCACATGTGAAAATGGCTGCAAACGGATGCCCAATTATAAAGTCGTACATCTTTGAACAGCATTAGTAGAGCCTCCTGCAAAACCAACAAGAATGCAGCAAGTGGTTTCTGAATGGTAAGTCAACAACAAAACATTTCCCTTTTCCAGCAGCCATTGTACAGCCATTGCACTGGTAAAACCAGCTGACCAAACATGCTGGAACTTCGCTTGAGTTGCCAGGTGATGGACTGGGCTTTGCTGGGGTTGCTAGGTAACGGAGCAATGCCCATTGAACTTGACTTAGCATTTGGGAGGTTTTTGAAAAGGCTCACTTTCCAGACACCAAAAAACAAAAGTGTGGGTGTTTTTAATTTTAAACCTTTTTTTTTTTTTTAGAAGCAGTTGAGATCCAAACAGAAGTACAGAAACACACAAAATGTGAATTTTGCATAATGGGTCGTCTTTAACCTTCAAAATCCCTTTTACCTCCCAGTCTTTACTTCCAGGACGTCTGCTGACTGTTTACGCCACACGGAAACATCACCTTCTGAGAAGTTAATAGGATGAGATTTCCTCACTTGTCGAGGTCACCACCCTCCTCTCCTCCTGCCTCTTTATCTGTTTGACTCTTTGCTTCCAGTGATGAGAAAAACAACAAGCAGGCCGTTCTATCGGATATGAATTTCTGACTCTCCCTCAGACTGATCTGCTCAAACACTTACCCCCTCACTCAACAGCTGGTCAGCTGCGGCCAAGACGGCGCCAGCACTGAAGCACACAATCACACGGGGGTCAGATTTCCGCTCAACCACACGTGCTTAAGATCTACAATTCCAAACAAAACATGCTGAAATATCTGCTTTTCATTAAACACAACAGTGAGAAGCTACTACAATAATTAAAAAAAGACTAATACTTTCGGTAGCTACTGGTTTGTTTTTTTAACAAATCACTGCAGAAAGATGAATCCAAACCAGTAATCTAAAGTAGTCTGCAGTAACTTTTATAATAGTAACACATAGTAACCACCAACTTGAACATATTTTATAGAAAACATATTTGTGCAGTGAAAGGAAAACTACAAATTACTTTTTAATTTTTTTTAATTCAAATTCAGAAATACTTTATTGATCCCGAAAGGAAATTAAATATTGTTGTAACTCATTAATTCAATGTAGGCAGGAAAGATCTCTTGTAGTGTGGTCTGTATTACAGTGAATTCACAAATTAAATTTAATTAACATAATTATTTCTTTAACCTCTTATCACTAAGGATCTTTCACATCTGATATTCTGGAAGACAAATAATCTATTTATTTATTTATTAAGAATTCAAATAATATCACATGAATAGTTTCATCATAAATTAATCTCAATATTTTAAATTGTGTGAAATTTAAGATTTAAAGTAGGTGGCACGTTTACTTTGTAAAAGGACTAACAATAGTCTTATACATATAGTATGATTCAAGGATCGAGTTTAATCGTTTTTGATCTTTAAGCTTGATTTATTCTCTAAAACATTTTAGCAATGCAGATTTAACTAGATCTGTATTGAAACGCTGAGTGGAGGAACGAGAGGCCCCAAATCTTCTCCCTCAGTTATGCGTTGAGTTTCCGTGCAGTACCACATCTCACCATCAGTGTCGCTGCAGCGGAAGCTGTGCGGTTTAAATCAGATGAAGACCTTCTTCGGCGCATTGGTCATCAGGAAGTGTTTCTGTTTATGTTCATCAGGTGGAGCTTTTATATATATTAATGAAGCTAAAGTAAACATGGAGTCCGTATTTTCCCGGTTTGACTCCTATAATTTCGAGGCAGATGAGCGTTTCGTCGACGGCCTGAAGACTTTAAACTACAGAGACCAAACCGAGCTGCTAAAACTGAAGCTATTCTTCTACAACAGGTCAACTCTGCTGTGTTTACGCGCATATCCATCCTCATATTTATTAACTTCTTTTGTTTTCCTTAAAGCTGTTAGTACACCTGCAGTGTTTATTAGATTATGGAGATGCTTAATCTTTCTGTTTATTGTTAAAGTGATTATAAGCTACACATTTTATACATTTTAAAGTATAAATTAGGCTGGCGTAGTCTGCAAATGAATAAAGATGAATGTTGCCATTAAAAAATCGCAATCATTTTTTTAAATTTACTTTTATTTACTTGTTTGAAAAATAAAATGGCCAAATAAACGGAATGAAGATATGATGGAAAGCTGTAACAGATACATGAAAGAAGAAGAAATAAACAAGTATATGATCAAATATAAGGATGTAAAAGAGGAGACTAAATCGTAATTGATCAGAAACAACAAAACATACCTTTTAAAACAGGTGGGAAAAAAAATCTAAGATATCATGCAACGTTTCTCTCTCTCACCATGCCTCCAGACAAAAGCTTTAAAGAGGAGCAGCAAAAGCAAATGAGGTGGATTAGCAGTGCCAGCCAACAACTGATAAGTCATCCAGGAAATATTACAGTCTTCAATCAAAGGCCTCTGCGTTAAAACCGTATCTGATTTCCCTTTTGGATTATAAAGTATTTTTGAATTTAACTGAAAAAAGGAGACAAGAAGATTGATCAAAAGTAACACAAAACTGCTAAATAATCAGATATACAGCAGAACAACACATCAATAAAAAAGGAAAGAGCAACTAAAGAAAAAAATTTATAAAATGGATCACTCCCTAACATACCAACTATAAAAAATAATCTGAAGAAAATAGGATCAATGTAGCCCTAATTGTGATGTTATCCACTTGTCTTGGTTGATTCCATATTCTTTTCTCTACTAAATATGAAAAAATCTAACCTGAATTATTGTAAAGTTTGTTTTGCAAAGCCAGAATGTTTTGGTGTTAAATAAAATATTTTTGTCTTATTAAGGATCCAATAGTTCTGGGATTTTATGGTCCGGTTGGCTTGAGCTGCTGATCAAACTGGGGATCTAAAATACCATAATTAGTCTCAAACATTTGTTTTTATTGCTATTCGTAATGTTTTTTATGTTTAATTTAGCTACATTAGATGTTAGCAACCATAAATAGTATTTGTTTTGATTAATTCTCCTTTATCTGTGCCATTTTTCTTTTTTAAATCCCTCTTTCCTGTCCGTCTTCAGGTTTGTGGAACCAATAGATCAGCAAAGCTACAAACAGTGGATTTCTCTGTCTTGTAACAACCAGCAGGACCAAATTGCTCAGTCAAATCCAGATTCAAATGAAACAGAAACATCTGCAGACGGAGAAACGAAGCAGCTTTCTTTTGCAGAAGTGATGCAGCTGGTTCAAGAAGGAAAAGAAGTGCCAGGAGTGACGAAGCCGGACGTCCATCCCAGCAACGAGCGTCCCACTCCATCTCAGATGCAAAGAGTGCAGAAACCGTGGGAAACTACACCATCATAACTGAACTTCCACTTAAAAACCAATGTAAGATTTAAATGGCTGAAAAAATTACATGAACTCAAAAACCTTTTACCAAGTAACAAATCCTAACGGTGTTAATCTGGCGGATGATATGGAATCAACAGTATAGCAATTTTTTTTGCAGTAAGACTAAGAAATTAAGTTGTTAATTTATTATTTTTTACACTTTAGTCAGTTTTACATTGACTTACATGTCCTAGGGTTTTCAGTGAGGTTTTGCGCAGAAGTGCATAATCCCTGAACTTCAGGTTTTCAGTCTTTTCCTCTTTTTTGTGTCAATTTTATCAAAATAAAACTTGGGAAGAAGAAAACACTGATTTAAAGATAAAAGAAATGTTCATGCTCATCCATCTGGTCCTGTAGTGTAAAATGGTGGCTCCCACAGATGCCTTCAGATGCGTGGACCAGGCTTTATGAAGCCATCTGACAAAAATATTTTGCTGTGAAACTGCTCCAGCTATAATCTGCACCATGAATGATGCACTCTGTAACAGAAACTGCAAGTAGTTCAGTTAGAAAGTGTCATTTTGTTGTCCCAGTCTGTGTGCTCATTTAATAAAAATAAAAGTTCAACTTTGTACATTTTATACAAAATCTAGATGTGATATGGATTAAAAATAAAATCTCAGATTTTTTCATACCAGATCCAATTTCTTGTTTTGTTATTTTCTTGCTTCCTAATATAAAAAAAATAAACGACAGAAAAATATTTTCTGTAGTTTCCATGTGTCGTCACGCTTTCGGGAACTTTGTAGCTGACAGCCATCTTAGTAGATACAGTGACTGCCATGACAGTCGCTATGGAGTTGCTATGACAACACTGAACAAGCCAGACTTAGAACTAGCTCTCGCCTCGCTCCTATCTAATTTTTTTTTTTGAACAATTTAAGTATATTACAACTATTACTCGATTACAATTTGAGTACTCTACCCACCTGTGTAATACTAAGATAAATATCAGCGACATTCTAGTACTTACTGCCGAACTAGCAAAATTAGCATAGCTAATGTAGCTTTTATCTGATAGATAAGACGGACATTTAGCCTTGCTTTGTGTTACTAAATGCACTTACTCTGCCAGTCACCAGGACCTTGTTATTCATATGAAAGGTTCGTACGTCCTTTATAAATCAGTTGAAACGTTGCTTGTATGCGTCCATAGATTTCAGGCGAAACTCCTCCATGGTGTAGCTCTGTGTTCACTAAATAGTGAACTACTGAGTGAACTACTAGTGAACTAGTGAGAGGTCGGAGGCAGCTTGTCCACGTCGTCTAACAAGTTTCTATTATTTGTCTCAGCAGCGATTTTGTTCATATATCTTTCTCTCGCACGTTGGTCAAGAATGTCAAGATACTTCCTGTTTGTCTTGAAGCCATGGTTCATATTCCTTGTTCTGCGTTTACCTACTGAGATGGCGCGGATCACTTCCGGTTCAGACGTGTGAAAATCATATTTTTAATTCTAATTACGAGAATATAGTCATGATATTGTCTGAAAAAATATGCAATTTTATCAGAAAAAAGTGTTAAAATTACGAGAATGAACCTAAGATGGAGTCAACAGGATCTGATGTGAGCAGCACATCAGTCCCTGTGGTTTTCTTCAGAATAGACTGAATTAACCAAACCAAAGTATAACTTCACAAGATGCTCAACATTACTCATTTTAATTTTTGTATTCTCATCAAATTAATACTTTATTCTGGTAATATTATGACTTTATTCTTGTTAGGGCGTGGGTGTGCTAACATCACTGAACTATGTTTGCTAAAAAAAAATCCAGATTTTTCACAAATTAAATCTTCAAAAACCAAAAATCTGATTTAAGGTGAAGTCAGTCAAGTCAGGACTTTACAAAGTTAATCTCACTTTGTGTGGCATCTACAGTTACATGTTTTCCTAATATTGTGTTAAAAACCTGAAACCATCAAGAGAGAATTTCATAATTATGAATGAACAATAAATGTTATAATCTGGCTTTTAGGATTTGACAGCAAACAGAAAGTCATGGTAAATAACAAAACCACACCTTCTATGATGAATCCCACAGATTTATTTATTGTTTCACAAGAGAATCAACTAGCGTTTTTTTTTCTACGTTACTTTAAAACAAACTGAATAGTCGACACGCTACTGAGAAACCCAGTTTAACTGAGATGATGTTAAAACTGAGTCTCCTAAGGGACAAAACTAAAAGTACACAAGAAAACATGAGCACCATGAGTGCAGCACCATCTTACAAAGAGCGAGGTAAGCGTCTTATTTCAGTGCATCCTCTCATGCATCTGGAACACACTGAAATGTTTGTCAAACACATGAAATGACACAGACCCACTTCCTGATTATGCACCATTACCGTAGATAACATGTAACATGTAGTGTGACCAAAAACAACGACAACAAAAAAATTAATCAGATTTAAGCCCACAGGTCTTTTTTTAAGTTTAGGAGTTCAGAGTTTATTTTAAACTCTGAACTCTGAACTTATGTTCAGAGTTTAAAATAAAACAACGTAAATCCTGATGACAATGCATGACTTAGATGATTTTCCTGGAGCATAAAATGAAACTTTACATGTCAGGTTTTTGGCCGCAACATCATTCAGACAAAATATTGAGGATAATTAGATTATTTTTGAGATCTGGATAAGAAAAAATGCTTGAAATTTGAGACTTTATTCCTTTTTCTGTCATCTAGGATAATCAATATGAAAATTTGAGCTTACATCTGCTCTTATGGCCAATAACTGATATTTACAGATATTACGAATTATGTTTCTCTACACTTTTGACACCCGGTAAAAGTAACCACAAAAACCACACAGCAAAAACGCAAAATCTTACCAAGTGATTTTGGTCTAGTTTCTAGCACTGATATCGTACTATACTTCAAATTAGAGAAAACTAACTTAAAATACTAAGTAGAATTTTGTGTTTTTGCAGTGTACTGTATATTGCTTCTCATCCCATAATGCTTTGCTGCATCACTATCATCATGACATGGCCAAACAAAAACTTGAATGGAAAGCAACAAGATGTAAATAAACATTGGTTGTTACCATCAGCCCAGTTTTACTTATACATATATTTTGACAAAATACTAACATCTGCTGGTGCTGATATATTGTACAAATAAAAATGTTCCAATAAAAATAGTTTAACAAAAATAAACTTGCTTTTAGGTAATAATGGGTAAAGTACGTTTAATTAAAGTAGAGATGCAATATATATCAGCACAATGGTATTGGTCTGATAACTAAAAATGTGCCAATATTAATAACCAATATTAATTTCCATCTTATTGGTGTTTTTGTGTGTGTTGGATGAATATTGATATCAGCCCAAATTTTCAAATTGGCGCAGAACAAATTTGAAGATTACAAGAAAGCCAAAGTTTACATATGATTCTTCAACTGGATCTGGTTTAAACTTCACACTTATTATTGATAGTCCTGGTTTTATTTTGAGAGTTTCAGGAAACAAAAACATCAATCTGTATGTATTTTATCATATTCAAAATGTGTTTTGACACGTCAAGATTTTACAGATTTTCAAATGGAGCTGATCTGAGTTTGTCCAGATGCTAAGAAAGCTTCTAGCAAACTGATGAAACAGAAAACAATTTTATTCCTTCATTGCTTATGAAACATACAGTTTTCCACTAAAATATCCAAAATCTTTTAAAAACTTCTTCTTTTTTTTTATCTAGAAAAAAAATTGAATAGAATCGCGTCATATTCAGAAATTGAAACGATTACTGTAAAATCTTAAAATGTGTCATTATGAGAGTTAAACTGCTGGAAAAATTCAAGTTTTAAATCAAGAATCGATTTTTAGCTGATTTTTTTCCGAAACACATCAATCAAGCATTTCAGGTATCAAATTTAAGGCTTTTATTATTTTCACTGCATATTTTATGTTATTATCTTCTGTCTCTTTTTATCAAACCAAAGAGAAACACTTTTTTATTAGTCAACTTTAAAGAATATTAATAGGGTAAAAGTAATAACATGTTTTTTATTGAACTAAATCTTACAGAATTTACATGATTTAAAAATTGACCAGGCTGAATGTTAATTGAGATGTATGTAAATTGTAACATGTAGCGGTGGTGAGTGCTTAAAGGTCAATAATTTTCCACATTTCTGATGATTCATCTTTAAAGAATTAGATAAAATTGTTTCCTTATTTGCTTTTTTCCATCAGTTAACTGGAATTTTCACCATTTACAATCTAATTTCTGCTTTTTATTGAAGAAGCTGCGTATTATACCTCAAAGCTATGTGTATTATTTCAAAGCTACGCTCATATTTAGCTTTTATTCTGCATTTGTATTCATTTCAACATAATTATGTTGCTCAACTGGCTAAGTAAGAAAACCATTGATGCAGTACTTTAAGCTCAGTTCCTACTTTAGATATTTACTGCAGCAAAACTCTACAGCTAAAATATTGTTAACAGTCACAGTTCATTTTTGCATACACAACAAAAAGCCCTTGAAAAACACAAAAATGTGAGTAAAAATGCAACAAATATGAGATTGTTTTAAGAGAAAATGTGGCTCCACATTTGGATTAATAAAATGAGTTACACAGAAAAACCAAAAAGTCAACAAATTTCATTTTCATTTCATGTATATTTATATATAAAAACTAAACAAACTGAACTGCTGATTTAAAGTCAGGCTTGAGGTAGACAGCGAGGCCTGCGCCACAAAGTGAGGTCAGCGGTTCTTTTAGTCGTCCTTCACACTGGATTAAAATTAAAACAGGGACAGAAAACCAGGTGATACTGGTGAGATGTTTATAAAAAAAATAAAATAAAATGCCAGGTTTATCTGGTGCTAAAAATTAAACTACAATAAATCAGTTGAAGTCATTTAATGCTGTAAAGTTCTACTGAAAACATTGTGCTAGAAGAAAAAATAAATAAAAACAGTTATAATCTGAAAAGTTATTTTTAACTTTTTCTCCAGTTGTTTGTTCAATGAGAGCATCAATATGTATCAGTAAATGTAAAATATGATTACATGCTGTTACTGTGTGTAGATTAATGATATAAATCACACTTTATATCACTAAATATAAGCCAGTTTCAAATGGGAATTTTTTTTCTAGAGCAGTGAAGGTTGTAACATGAAGTCACAGCCATGCAGTTAAATAAAAAAAAGAAGAAATAAATTTCTTTTTTTTAAATCATAATATCCATCATTGTAGCACATATCAAATGTCAGGATAAAATTCTACGTCGCCCAGCCGTAGTTAAAAAACCTGAACTGGATTTCAGGTTGATCACATTCACTATAATGAATTCAGGAAGACTTAGTGCTGAAACTGAATCAAAAGTTGCTTCAACGAGAAAATGTGCAGAATGTAAGTCACGTGCAAAAACTGTAACAACATTTCATCACCACGGCCTGGCATTTTAACAGTTATGAGAGGCACTGCAGCTTTCAGATGCATTCCTGCTGCAGCACACCTGAATCAAAAAATACATGATTTATGTGGAGATAAATTGGGGCCATAAAATTAAATTCTTTTTTAAGCTGAAAAAATAATCCTGAAACTGGAAAAATAAGTTTAAAACTACTTTTCAACTTGACAACAGAGCAACTGGACAAAATATTTCCTGCTGTTGCCATGGTAACTGGAAATGTCTTTAAAACATTATGGATAATCTATGGTTACCTGTTTATCACAAAAAACTTTAAATCTAAAAAGTATTTATGTATTGTTTTCAGTTTAAAATATATTTTGCGGTTTCAAATTTTTTTGTGTTCCAAATAATTTTTTGGTTTCAACAATTTTTTTTTTTAATTTCAAATACTTTTTGCTTTTCAGTATCAATTATTTTTCAGTTTCAAGCCTTTTAATGTCAAAATTATTTCTAAGTTTCAAAATATTGTTCAGCTTCACATATTTTTTGTTTTAATGTTATTTTCTGTTTTATTTTTGTGTCAATAATTTTTTTTGTCAAAATGTTTTATTTGGGTTGTGCTGTGGTGGCGCAGGGGTTTAGCACGCCCCACGTTTGGAGGCCTTAGTCCTCGACGCGGACGTCGTGGGTTCCGGTCCCGGCGACCTTTGCCGCATGTCTTCTCCTCTTTCCTGTCTGCCTTCTGTTGCAAAAAATACGAGACACTAACGCCGCAAAAAGTCTTCAGAGAAAAAAAAAAAGTTTTTGTTTTCAAATTATTTTTCCAGTTTCAAATTTTTTTTTTTGTTTCAAAAGTAATGTTTCAATTTAATTCATTTTGCTTCAAAATTAGTTTTTCATTTTCCAAAAATTTTCTTTAAATTCAATATTATGTGAACAATCTTTATGGCCCGATTTGAGCTCCATATTTACCTCATCAACATGTCATTGATGTCTGCAGAGCCTAATTAACACTCATTAGGTTCAGTTGTGTTAAAACATTAAAGCAGGACATCGTTCTTGGGTTAACTGCCTTGTAAAACAGAAATTTTCCAAATTTGTCGTGTTTTTGCCTTGTTCCAGTAGCAAATGTAGGTCATCTGGGTCTCAGACACTGGGTTAAAAATATATGTGATAATTAATCAGACGAGTGAGCTAAACTTTGCTTTAAACTGCAATAAAAAATGCAAAAGCCATAGATAAGACATGGAAAAATTATTTTTTAAAAACCTAGATATAAAAAAGAAAAGCTAATAAGGATATAATAGCAAGCAGGAGTTAAAAATTAGCTTTTTGGTCACATGATTAATCTAAGCTCAATAATTTCTTTAACAAAGCTGCAGATTAAAAAGTACTTTATGTTGCCGATTTATATTCTGTTGTGTTTATAAAAAGTTAAAAACAGTGTGCGGTTAATAGTGTCTTTAAATAAACTTCTTTTGTTTCTAAATCAAATGATGTAGCAGATTGCTGGTTTTCTAGTCAGTTTGTGCTGTTGCCATGGCGATTCAAAATTGTAAACATGTCAGCAGTGATAAAAACCTGAGTTAAACCTGAAGATGTGGAGCTAATTGCCTCATCTCACTTTGTGACACAAGCCTGTGTTCTGAGTAACATCATCGGATCACAGCATAAAAAAACAAAAACACAAATAAGTAGAAAAATAAAACATGAAGAAAGACGACCCCGGCTGCTGGCAGTCAAAGGGTTAGAGAAAGTTAAGAGACAAAACGACAAACTGGATCTAAAGGAGAAAGAATCCCAGAGAATCTAAACTATTAAAGCACCAAGAGATAAGGCGTTGGGTTTACCGCTGCTGCTCCGCCTCAGGATCGCCTCACTGCTCCTATTCACATTCAAAATAATCCTTCAGCGGCGCGAACAAGTGGCGAATCACAGGAACGCTCCAGGAGCGACCCAGAACCTTCTGCCTTTGCATCCGGCTCATGTTGTTCACGTCAGTGTAGTGTTTGGGGAAGCCAAAGATCCTGAAAGAACAGAAAACATTCTTAAAAACAGATCAACGGTAAATAGACGTAAACGATATGAACACCTCTACAACTCATCTTTGTTCCCAAATAAAAGCTAAACAGCAATAACAAAAGGTTTAATCTCATCATTTATTTGTCTTGCAGAACTTGAGCCATCTTATAAAAATTACAAATAGGTAGAAAAAATAACACATAGAAAGATGCGTCTTTTTACATAGAAAACTAATTTGAATTAAACTTTTTGTGTCAAAACACACCGTAATCATTCATCAAAGTTTAACAGTTTCTAAGTTAATACAGCGTATATTTGTTTTTCTCTTCATGATGCTTTTTTTTCCTTCAATATATTTTATTGAATTTTCTCTTTTTTGACACAACAAACTTACAAACAACAAACTTGACATTGTAAACATGCACTTATACACACTTACATTTCATGATGCTTTTTTATTTTGTATTGATACAATCTATGGTCTGGTAAATGAAACCCAAAACAGATGGAGCCTTAAAACCCTAAAACACTCCAAAAATCAACCACTGCCATGCTTGAGTGTTTGCATTCAAGCATGGCAGTGGTTGCATTATGGTGTGGGACTGTTTGGCAGCTGGTGGTACTGGTAAACCGATGACACTCACTGTTCCATTTCAGTGCACCACAAGTAGTCCTCCTTTCCGTTCATGGAGACAGGAAGTGGCCCCATCTTCCCTTGCCTTATGGAGTTAGACTTTGTTGTAATTGTGCGAACTTTATCAAACTGCAAAATGCAAAATCACACCGTTAAAAAAAAGCACAATTCAAACTGCAATGAAAACAATATGGAAATAAAATGCATAACAAACATGAGGTTACCTTTGCCGTCCGACCAACTTCCAAACAATCCTGCAGAGTGACTTTATCGTCCAGAGAGGTAGCCAGAGGTCTGGTGGAAAACAGACAAATGTAATTTATATTCAACTTTAGAGCAGAGCTATGTTCAGCAAGGCTGCAACTAACAATTATATTAGTTATCGATTGATTTATCAATTATTCTGATGATTAATCGGATAAAAATGTGAACTTTCTGCAGATTTTTCATTTAAGCCTTTCTTATTCAATGCTATAAATAAATGAAAAGATGTAAATAAACAAATGATTCAATTTCTTCTTTAAATAAGAAAATAAACATTTTAGTTCCTTAAACGCAATAACATAACATAACATAACATAACATTCCTTCAGCGAATGCTTTATCATCTGTTATCATTTTGTATCTGTTATGGAAAGAAAAGCGCTCCAAAATTTTATGTCTTATTAAGTACTGTTATTATATATTTCACCAGAAAAATAAATCATAAATCAGCAAATTATTGTAGGTTTTTTTTCCTTTTTAAATCACAAATTTAATTTTGGGAGTCAGTTCTGCATTTTTCTAATTAACATTTTTGAATCCCGAACAATAAAGTGCAGAATTATTTGTTGTGATCATTAGGGGTTGCAACAAAGGATTATTTTAGTTATCAAATATTCTGACAACTAATTGATTAATTTGATAAGAAACTGGCACATTCTTCATATTTTACATGTCAGCCTTTTTTATACAATATTAGAACTACATTAAAATATGCAAATAAACAAATAATTCAACATTTCAGCAAATTGACCATTTGCAGCACAAAAAACTTCTAACATCAATATGTGAAAAGCTCAACCCTTTCTGGTGAACCAGTAAAAGTTAAAACTACGACGCTTGACAAGACAAAGAATACATATTTTTTTTAATGCTAAAGATATATATATATATATTTACACACAATATTAGTGTGTGTAAACCTTTGGAATTTCAGGAAAGCTACCAAAAATCTCTCATTCTCATAAAAACAAACATACATACATATATATATATATATGTATGTATGTTTGTTTTTTTTGCTTATTCGCAGCTATTCTTTCAACAACTGGCCTTTGTTTGAGTCTATATCCTCCAGTTAAATTATATTTTAATAGTTTACGTTTAATAGTTTTAGCTTTAACACATAGTAAAAGCTGAAACTATTGGACTAGAACGTACCTGCTCATTCCAGGTATGTTTCCCCAGAAGTAACGTGCTCTGTGAGCAGGGCTGACTTTCACTGCATCAACAAGCACTGGGTTGCACTGGAAACAGAGCAGAATTCCCATGTTAAGCATCCATATTTACCACAGCTGTTTTGCTTCCATCATGCTGTCTAAAGGTCTTCACCTCCAGGAACCTGCAGATGTCGATTTTGTCGTGAGCGCTCATCAAAACCACGTTCTCAAAGAGCCAGAAGAATGGACGGTTGTCTTCCTCCTTTGGCTTCAACAGGGTCAGAATGCGGTAGAACTCGAAAAAGAGTCTGCCGGTGCCCTCTGCAGGAAGAAAAGGGAGGGAAAATGAGGCAATGCATAAAAATAATCAAATCTCAATAAACATATCACCCCTTAAATTAAAAAAATAATTTTTAAACGTACCAAAGAGTCCTTTTCTCAGTGGGTTGACCATGGACAGGTCGTTGCATGGACTGCCTCCAATCAGGAGGTCAAAAGGACCCCATTCAGCCAGCTGAAGCATACATAGAATAACTTAAAATCAGTTTTCAGTGTAACCTAACTTCAGCTTTAAGTGAGGGTCTCACATGTTTCCTTGTAATGGTGCGGACGTCGTTCACATATTCAATCTTCCCCTCGTGCTTAATCATTCCCACAACAATTGAGTCATCACAGATCTCAGAAGCGATGTATCTTTCAATCTTGAAGCCCAAGTCTTTGAGCACCAGATATCCTGTCGCAATGTCAAAGCATTCATTATTAGCTTTAATGAATTTTTTTTTTAAGCGCTTGGTCTGTTTTTATGAACAATATGCTTCCTTGAAGAGGTTAGGATAAGTCTTTTGACAAAAAAACGCATTTCTTAACAAAATTATTCTTAGATAATGAGGTATTTTACGGCTTCTTGTCACTTTAAATCCAAATAGGCTTCTTCTGGCCACGCCCCAACTCAACGTTTACACACAATGGCTGCAAAACAGTTGAGAAATTATACCGCCATCTTTAAAACACAAACATCTTTTCTAAATGTTAAGTCAGCAAGAAAACACTTGTCTTTTCCACCAGCCATTGACCAGCTCATAAAGTGGTAAAAACCAACTGACCAGACCTGCTTGGAACTCTGCCTGGGTTGCTAGGTAACAGGGCTGGGCATGGCTGGGGTTGCTAGGTAACGGCGGAGTGCCAATGGAATTTGATTTAATATTTGGAAGGTTTTTGAAACGGCTCAATTTCCAGGCACTAGAAAACATTAACTTGTTGCCAGAAACGGCTGGGTGTTTTTTTAAGCGCTTGGGCTGTTTTTAGAAGCAGTTAAGACACAAAAAGAAGACTAAAATTGTGTAGTTTCCCGTTATAATCATAGATCCGACCCTTTAATCGATAAAAAAAGACACTTTTGTGTAGCTCAAGCTCAATTATTGCCACACTGACATAGACATTGCTTTGTGTTTTCATATATAAAACATCTACAGTGAACCTACCTGTTGCAATCCCATCAAAAAGTGAGAGCACTTTGAGTGGTTTTCGTTGATCAGCAGGGATAGATGGGTAAATCCTGTGAGGCTCCTGTGGTTATTAAACCAAAGGAAAACAAAAGTTTTACAGAGAAAAAAATCAATTTCTTCCAACATTTATCCAGTGGAGAGCTTTTAGGAAAAATAAAAAAACAAAACAAAAAAACAAACTTTATTATCAAAGTGACATTATATTGTAATTTCTACAATGTAATGACAATTAAATACAAATTGCAAAAATATTCACCGCCTTCACTGCAAAAACACAAAATTTTACCAAAATTGTTTTGTCTAGTTTCTGATGCAAATATCTTAGTACGCATGAAATAAGACAAAACTAACTTACAAATAACTAATTTATTAATATTGATAAAAAACAACACTAGTTCCACTGTCAGATTATTTCATTTATGGCAATAAATGAAATAATAATTTATTGTCATTGATCAGCTCATAAAGTGGTAAACCCAACTGACCAGACCTGCTTGTAACTCTGCCTGGGTTGCTAGGTAACAGCTGAGCAATTATACTGTTACCTAGCAACCAGGTAACAGTAGGAAACATTAAAAAGAATGTTTCCTAACACCAAAAGAAGTACTTTCCTTCAAGTCTGAAATAATTCCTCAAAAGAAAAATAACTTGAACATAAAGAAATGAGGTGTAGATATTCATGAGCTTTCCAGAAATATAAATTTTTTGCACTTATAATTAGCCTTTCTTATGTTTTATAATTTTATTTCATCTATTTATTTTATGTTGAGATGCTTTTAAGTACTTAAAACATTTTTCACTATTTGTCTTGTACAATTATACTTTAACTAAAGAACTTTATGTTTATCAGTTAATGTGTCCTTTATAGACAATGTTAAAAAATAATAAACCTGTAAAACTGCATTGTTAAAATAAGATGGGTTTACTCTGGTTTTATGCTGGTACAGTAGAGAAAGCAAAGATAGGCGGACAAGTGAAACCAGTTAGTCCGGAATCCTGGGAGGGTTCAATGCCCAACATTAACAGCTCACAGCTGACTGCACCCATGCAAATATACAGTATGTGTTAGCATTTAATCTGCCATCATTCAAGAGACAATATTTTACAATTTCAGTACAAAAACAATCAGTATGAATGTAAAATTAGAAGTTTTTACCAGATGATGCACCATAATGTTTAACATGGTACTTACAAACTCCATGGCGCTGTTATTAGTGAATAAATCCTGAACTTTGACGCTCCAGTCTGGTCTCAGTTTGAGGTTTCCGTCGCACTGCGATGGTTCGCACATGAAGCAGCTCCAGGGGTCGATGTCTTTCAGTTTGTCGAAGGTTCCTTCGGCCACCAGGATGTCCAGGCAGTCCTTACAGAAACATCTGGATGAAGAAACAAAGATGGGAGGTAAGCCGACTTGAAAGGAGAAGGGAGAAATGCTCTAAGGTGGATGAGAGAAAACAAAACAGAAATCGTAATTAATCAGAACCACCAGGAGATGGGAGTTTTATTTAGATAAAAATGATACTATGATAATCTCTTATTAAGCACCATTTGCTATCCAATTATATCTATCAATCAACCAAGTTTATTTGTACAGCACATTTCAGCAACAAGACAATTAAAAGTGTTTCACATCACAAATACACAAAAATACAAAGTCATAAAAGACATTCAACAATTGAAAAAAATCTGTAAACATTACATTTTGTCAAGTGACAATTATAATTGGATTATCCAATTAACTATTATCTAATGGATAATTGGTTATCTATTAACCAATTAATAGATAAGCAATCTATTAATTGGTTAATAGATCTATTAAGCTATATATGTATTGGTTATCTACTGGTTAGCCAATAGATAATTGGATTAACCAATTATCTATTGGTTAATCCAAAGAAATAATCAATAGATCAGCCCTTCGATGTATGTTTGTCACTGTAGATGCATCCTTTGCTACAAATGCTCAAGCATACAATACAGAAATTAAACTTTACTGCATTTTAGCCAATAAATGTTGAATTATTTTTTATTTGCATATTTTAATGAACACTGTAAAAAAAATGTCTCTAATTTGCAGTAAAGTATGGGCAGATGTGGTTCCCAGAATTTAACCTTATAAATATGGTAAAATTTGCATTTACATGGATTTCACTTAATTTATTTGGTAAAAATGTAGTAAATTAGAGACATTTTTATAGTGTATTTCTAATATTGTATAAAAAGGCTGAACTAAGATTAATCGATTAATTGTCAGAATCATTAGTTGCAACCCTATTTACATCACAACTAATAATTCTCCACTTTATTGTTTGGGATTTAAAAATATTATTTAGATGTAAAAATTAGGAGAAAATGCTGAGGTGAAGGCCCCACATTAGATTTCAGATTTAGAAAAACCTACATATAAACAGTAACCTGCTTATTTGTCATTTATGTTTTGATGAGAGATATGAGATGTTTATCTTCCTGTAAAGACGAAGTACATGGTGTGTTGGCAGCAGCTGGTTACTGGCTCAATGTGACAAAGAACTGAAAGTGCTGACAGGAACCATCCAACCTGGATCTCCATGTTTGTGTCAAATGATCGTCCAGGTCCGTTTCTTCTCATCGGCAAAACAAATGCAAATCCTCGAAGACAGATTTGTAAAAGTGAAAATTTATCCAATATGCGTTCTAGAAAAATATACATAAATATGTAATTAATTAATTAATTTCCTCCTGAAGCATGATTTATTTATTTTTTTTTTTTTGCACATTTCGCCAAGTTGTTGAAAGTTTAATTTGGATTCATGAGACAGACCAAAACAAAGAAGTGCATAAAGTGGAGGGAAAGAAATGGGCAGAGTTAGGTTATAAAACAACATATCAAGATTTAAACATATCATGAAGTTGTATTCAACCCATCATTTGAAAATAGAACTCTATAAAATTTAGCCAGAACTAAAGAGAACGGTTTGGTTAAAGGATGTTTATGTGTTATAATGGTCTAATCAAAGTTCAGACTTTCTGAGCAACTGAGATTTTGCTGCAAGGCTTCAAGATTGATGTTAATAAACAAGGATACTTGTATGTTTACTTGTATGTTTACTATGACCTGCAGCAATTACAGACCCATAAAATTACTGAAAAGTTAAAGTAATTCAGTGACATAAACAACTAGGTGAAACATATAATATAAAGTAACTACACATAGCCTTAATTTCTGTCAGTTATGATGATTGTCTGGTTGCATTTAAGACTGAAATATGACATCAGACCAAATAAACAACATTTTAATACAAAAATGAGAGCATTACAAAAAGTAACACTTGCCTAAAAGGTTATTTTCAAAAACTACTTTTAGTCTGACAAACAAACCTCATTATAATGAATATTTACATTTATTGACTGAAACTCTATTCATCAAATAATCTTGTTTTGTTCCATTTATTTGCCTTCTGTGTTTGTTTCATGATATAAATTCACTAAAAACAGTGAAGACTTTTGTGTTTACCTGCAGCAGCTGGCGTTCCCACACAGAATGACCTCCAACCCCGCGCAGCAAACCGTGCAATACGACTGGTAGCCATCTTCATCATAACGATACAGAGTCTCTGTGAAGTTCTCCTGAAAACGAAGACATTTCAAGGTTTCCCCCAGAAAACGTGCTACGCCCGATGGTTAGGGCCTAAAGCAGTCATTCATCCAGCAGCCTATTGTGTTTTTGAATTAAAAAAGGTTTAAAGTTGACAGGAAGTTTGATAATATCACGTGATAATTATGTGTTATTGAAAGATTAATACCTGAACATCAACTATAAAGTCTTAAAAAATGCAAACATTTTAAAAAGACTTAAATAAATAAGTAATGCTTAGCCTGGTGGGGGCACAAGCAAAGTCTGGTGACCCGCCAGGCTTATAATACACTGGGGGAAACCCTGGAGCTGATGTTGAACTGAACATCTAGACTCCTGGCCCAGACGCATAAAAGCATCAAGGTGGGTTGTCATATTACCTTGCATCTTAGACAAAGACCGCCTTCAAACAGGGGATGCTGGACTTCGATCTCAGATGATGCACAAGACAAGCAGAAATCTGAAATAAAACAAGGAGTTATTAAAAAAGTAGGGTTTATGTTTGAGACTTTAGTTTAAATCCACAAATTGCAAACTTACCTTCAATTGTTTTGCCTTTCTCTTTCACCTTTTCTTTCAGTGATTCTGTAAAGAAAATTATGAAAAGAAACCACATGTAAGACAACAAAATTAATGTTAAATAACTAAAAATGCTTCCTATATGCCAAACCTCGATTGTGGGGGGTGTTGGGGGCTGCTCCCCTGTTTTTATAGACATATTTTCGTTTTGGTGGAGGTTGATAGTCGGAGGAAGGAGAGTCGCTAGGATCTTGATTTGGAGAGGATTCTTCTAAATGAGAGGAAGAAAAAGAAACATTCAAGAAAAGCAGGAATGCTTTAGACACAGATGAAGTTGTAAACAAAGACTCTGATATTTGACACACAGCTCAGGAGTCAATCCTTTCACAGCAGTGAAGCTTACCCAAAGTCGGTTTTGGTGTACAGAATTACCATTTGTGTAAGACAGACCGTCATGTTGTGTAGTTGCATTTATTTTCCAATACACCACTAACTAGTTTAGCTAACGGTAGTTTTGCTAACCTTAAAGCACCAACTCTAAACATTAGCTCCGCTAACACTAAAGCACTACAGTACATCAATACAGTATTTAGCAGAAGATAATGCTCAATTGTTGATACCCTCCATGTCCTGAACTCTCATATGTTGTTAACTTTTTATTATTTATGGTAAAGGTCACAGTCACACCTCCAAAGACCTGCAACAAAACCTAATTTTCAGATTTTATCATCTATCTTAAAATTAAGTTTAAATCCTAAAGCTATTCAAATTATTTTCCTTGAAAGACTACAACCTTCCAGCATTAATCTGAGTTTGATATTATAATGTACATGTTCTAAAAATGTCCTTAGCTATTGTATTTATGTTTGTCTTGTTCTTTACTGTCTGTTTTATTTTGATTTTATTTTAAGTAAAGTTAAAAACAGAACTGCTGTGTAAACAGCCTTCACCCACTTCAAAATAAAAGCATGAATATAAACATAACGCTACTTGAAGAAATCTTAATCAGTCAATAACCAGAACTTCAACAGAGATATCTGGGAAAATTTGTTTTAGGGAATCTAACTGCGCTAAACGTTTTCAAAGTTAGCAAAAGCACCAAGTGAAGAATTAGCTCTGCGGTTAACACATTGGCAGAAATATGACCAAATGTTTTCTCTTTGCTTAACCATCACTTCAACTAAGAACATCCAAAAAACAAAACTGGAATGAAAAGAAAACTGTGAAATTGGAATGAAGAAAATAAGAGTGAAAAACATGCAATGTTTTTATCCAATAACATCGTCAATCATAATCCATATTTTTCCTCTCTTTTCTTTCCTTTCCATCACTTATGTAAGTACCAATAAAGACTCAAGACTAGAAAATATAAATAATTTGGTGATTCTAACAGAAACAAGAGAAGTTTGGTTTGATTTAACTTCAGAAAGTGAGAAAAAAAGTTCAAGTGTCTTCTTTTGGTGTATGTAAACTTCTGGTTTGAACTGTACTTTATTGGCATGCAGTGTGTGAACGCATGGGACTTGGAAGATTACAGCTCATCAGAAACTGCTTCCAGGCAGCCTTTGTAACTGCAATATTGTATATTTATGATGTAATTACAACAGGTCTGAAGTACACAATTTGTTATGTGGTTATTTTATGCTGAAAAATCTCAAGAGACTGAAATGTAGAGATTTAAGGTAGAAGGAAAAACATATTGCCGTAAATTTTACCACGAGGTGCAAATCCCCTGGCTCCTGTAGGCAGAAATCCTTCAGAAGCCCAATCCACCATCATCTTCAGCTCTCGCTCTTTATCACCTTCTGCCTTAGAAAAAGACTTCCCACATCGTTCAGCTGCCAACTAGAAAACAAAAATGATATGAGAGTCAGAAATAAACATATAATGTTAAACTTCACAGGAACAGGTTTGTTTACAGATAAATTTATCTCTGTAAAATAAACAAAATCCTTCCAAGTTTGTCACTAAATCTGTTTAACTTATGATTATTGCTAAATTAAACATGAATCATAACTTAATTTTAACTCTTGTTTAACAATCCTTGGAAAAGTAGAGATCATTTTGACAAAAAAAACAAACAGTAGTAATACTTTGATTTATGGTAAGAGTAAATATAAGAAAAACAGCATTTCCTGTTTTAAAATAAGAGCTAAAAACATAGAATTATTTGTATTTTTAAGCTTTTTGATTGGATTTTTTCCCCAATTTCAAGCTAAAAACAACTGATTAAGACGTAATTACACCATTATGCTTTATAAAAACATATACAGCTCTGGTAAAAACTAAGAGCCCACTGCGCTGAACCCCATTGAAAACCTCCTAATTATTCCACCAAATATTGGTTCCTGAACTCTTCCTGAGTGAAAACATTAGTATTGTTGTTTCTAAATTAATATCAACTTGTTTTCTTTGCTTTATTTGAGGTCTGAAAGCACTGCATCTTTTTTTGTTATTTTGACCATTTCTCATTTTCTTCTAATACAAAATTTTAGTTTGGAATCTCACAGATATGCTGTCAGTAGTTCATAGAATAAAAGAACAACATATAAAAAGTAAAATCAGAGAAACTGATCATTTTTAGTGGTCTCTTAATTTTTTTCCAGAGCTGCACATTTCTTGTAATGTGCAACATAACCCTTATTGTTTATTTCACAATTGGTGACTGTATTTTTTCTTGAACTGCCCTGTTGCTGAAATGTGCTATAAAAATAAACTTGACTTTCCCGAGAAAACAAAACTAAGCAGACCATATTTATGAAGATGAAAGCAAATCAAAGATGGAGGAACATTTGGTTTGCTGCAGGTCATTTGGTTTATATCTCCACCAGCTTTAAATATCTGGAGACTCAACTAATTTTTCTATTCTTCTTGAGAAAACAGCTCAAGCTCAGTCAGATTTTATGGAAAGCATTTGCCAAAAACAATTATTGCCATAGATGTTTATGTCTAGCACATGGATATTCATTGATCTACACCACTGTAAATCTGGTTGTATATTTAGGTTCACAGTCCTGCTGGAAGGTTCACCTTTGGTTCAATCTCAAGTCCTTTCCTTAAACTTTAAAACTATGCACAATTTTGTGTCAGCTTTTTTGAGCCATAGTACAGGTTTCAAGTTGTGAGTAAATAATGCAAAGGGAAGGAATGCAGATACGAGCTGGAGACATAATAACAATTCAGGGATGTGAAAACCTTCCCCCTACATGCTGGCTGCGGGTAGGAACATGTTTGTTCTGATTACCTCACAGATTTGGTAGATGGCGTCCTTATAGACTGGCAGACTGGCGAAGGAGTTTTTGCAGAAGCACAAAGTGAAGAAACTAAATGGCTTCAGCCTTTCTGTGCTGACCTACAACAGAAACCCGACACTCAGTTACAAATAAATTGTAAAAATTAAAACCGATTGACCAGAGCAGAAGATTTTACCTCTGAAAACATCCCATCGCCGAACCACTCCACCCTTCGCATGCCTGGAGGAGCGTGCTTGGATTTCCACGGCATCACCAGTCCAGGCCACATGGACATCCCAGTTAGTTTCCCCCACACCAGCTCCCCCACAGAGAATCCTTTCCCATCCTGCAGAAAAACAGAAGTAAAGAAAAACAAGACAGACATTTTATAAGACCGGGCGTCTGGTCTGTAAGTTAGATCAACCATACTGTCAGAAATGGATAATTACCTGGTATTGACCTTTGGATGGAGTGCTTTTACTGGACAGTGAGATTCCTTCAAGCTTAAAGAAATATCAATGAAGTTAAATTATTACAACTAACTTGAAAAAAGTTACATTTTTCTATGGTAGAAAGCTTTAAGTCAGGATTGTTGAACTCAGTTTCATTTTAGGCCACATCAAATATCTGAATGTTCTTAAAGGGCCGGTTGTACCAGAATGTATTGATAAAACCCATTAAACTGTTAAAATATCTATAAATAGCTATTTATTTTTTAATTCATTAAGTGTTGCTTAAAATTAAATAATTTTGAACATATTTTCTCACTGATCAGCTCATCCAGGATTTTGGTTGCTTTTGTGTGTTTTTTTTTTTTTTTTTGCAATCAAAATCACAGATTTTGTGGAGCTAATTTAGGAATATCTGTAAGGAATTTTAACAATATTTGCACTAATGTATGTTGTTTATTTAATCGCCATTCTTGTCTTGGACTATAACTTGACATGAAGTAAAGATGATGCAGCAGTCAAAACTCAATGATTTTGGTCAATTTTGAGAAAATATTTGCAGTAAAAATCAGAAAAAAATTTGGTTTTTATTGATTTTGTGTGAATTTTGAGAATTTGTAAAAAACTGGAGCGACTGATGTAATTTGGATTCTGGAGGGCCACAAAAAAATCTACAGTGGGCCAGATTGGCCCCCAGGCCCTGAGTTTGACACATGTGCTTTAAGCAGTATATTCTCCAGTTTTTTTCACAAAAAGTATTTACATTTTTGTATTTAATGTCTGCAATAATTACTCAGACCCTCCAGGATTTTCAAAAATTTTTAATTTTTAAGCCTTAACATAATCTTAGAAAAAAGTTGAAATTGTTGAACATAACCTTCCTAAGATGGACTTTAACACATTTAATACTACAGACGCAACAATCCGATATTTTCTGTATTGGTGCTGATATTGAAAAAACATGAGTGACAATATTGCCGATCCATAAGGACAGATCTATTCCGTCTAATTCTATGCTTTGTGCTTTAATATTTAATTTACATTATATTTAAAATTGCTAATTGCACTTTCTGAACTGTTTGAAAGAAGGTTTGTTGCTGTTTATTTTCACACGCTTGACCAAAGTAATCAACCTCTTGTTTTAGTTTCTTTAACATTTATTTAACATTGGTTGTTATACTCTTGCAATAAATAGCTCTGCAAGTCACCTCTTCATCTATGGAATCCGCACCACTTTTGCGGCCTTTAATGAGGCCAATGGGTTTGGACCAGGTACCAACACCAGCCTGAAAGACTTTTCGGGCCTGTGGTTTCTGGCGTAAGCTGCTCTCCCAGCCATGACCTCCCCTCCAAACTCCCTGAGACAAAACACACTCTCATTTCTCATCCAAATACCATGCACATGCAAATACACAAACAAAACAGGAACGTCTTGATGTAGGACACTGATCAAGAAAGTCAGGTAAAAGGTTTAAAAACTGGATCACTGGGGGGAGATTCAGCCGTATCTCAGGTCCAATAGCAGAGTTTAGATTTGCATTTATAGATAATAATCTAATCAAAATCAGATAAGATGCAAATAATGAACATATATTACCTCATGTGACAGAGAGCCATTCAACAAACCATCACAATCTAAAGAAACAAAAAGTACTTTATTACTGACGGCATCAGACACTTTCAGTGCTTACTTTGTAAAGTTTAAAGGTTAGAAAGATTTTAATTTTATCAATAAAAATGGATTTATACAGTCATTTAGGCTAATAAAAGATTTTATTTGTACCGTTTATTTTGATAAGGCGGACTTCACAAGGCTTCAAATCGAAGCCATTCAAAGCTGGAAAAGCAAATCAAGAGTTAAAATATGACAAAATGTGATTCTAAAACATAAATCATAACGTAATGTCAGAAATGTGATGCTTTTCTAGGGATGCGAACAACCGACTTAAGATTAATTGTTGATTAATGGCGTATAAGACTAAAATTATCTGCAATCAATTAACTAATAACCTCGGTTAGATGTTATTAGTCTAAGCGGACATTGTGCTTAGTGTTGTAGCCTGTTGCAGAGGGCGCTGCTGGTCATCCTTAACCAGTGCCAGTTGATACAGAAACAAACCTAGCGGGGACATACCAGAACGGGAAAAAGAAAACGCCCAAACAGAGTCTGATTAGGGTTGCAAAGTGCACCTTATGTGTTTCTGTTTTGAAATATCTCCATTCTTTTATTCAGCAACCTCAGAGGTTCCTTTTTCTTATATTTTATAAATATATATGAGTTTAATAATGTGGGAAAACCACATTTTTATCCAGTCAGTATTTAATACAGCTGACACAAAATAATGTTAAGATTTAAAGATTTTTTTTAACTCAACATATTACGAAAATTTTCTGTTAAAAGACAGTCGACCATCTTGATACAAGCAAAAATTCACGTTTTTCAGAAAATGACCACTTATCAATGAATCATTAGTCAATCGATAAGATCAATGAACTTTAGATTAACTCATTAATCAATAACTTGCATCCCTAATTTTCGTTTATCTGCTTCGTGGAGGATTGCTTTGTACCGGCGGAGTAAAGGTGAAGGTCTTTTTTGCTGCCGTTAGTGAGAATACGGTCAGGTATGACCTCACATTCGCTTTCTGTGATGGTATCACTCTCAGAAAACGATGCAACATCATTGTTGTCTAAAGCCTGAAGGAAAGAGGACAATATCAGTTATTTAGTTGAAGCTGCAGGTTTTTTTTATATATTTGTTTAAACTGTCACCATGTTGTGACAGTTTAATATCATCACCTTCCAATATTTTTAATTTTTGGCCAAAAGCGACCTTTTAAAAATACAACAGAAGTTTTAGGCAAAACAAAAAATCACTTTTAGCCAAAAAATGACTAAGGCTATAATCAAACCAAAAACAACCAATCAGAACCAGGAGGCAGGTCTTAGCGCTGTCAATCAATCTAGTGTACTCCCTGCTAAATGTGATAATGGTAGAGAAACAACTTAACATTACAGGGAAACCATTTATCCACTGTCATCAGTGGCTATGCTAACTAGACTTAGCATTCATGTACTAGCTGTAGCGTAGCAGAGAGCAAGGGGGTGAGGTGAGCGATACACTGAGGGTGATTGACAGCACTAAGACCCTCCTCCTGGCTCTGATTGGTTGTTTCTAGTTAGAACTGGGAGGAGGTGGAGAAGATTGATTTTTTCCAGATTATTTGTCTCATATAATAGTTTCATGACATGGTGGAAATTTAAACAAATATGTGAAAAAATATTTTGTAATAAAAGTTACATACTGCAGCTTTAAATGTAAAAGTTACAATATTTTAAGGAAGTTGTTGGAATACCTGGGATAAAACATGCAGAGAATCCAGTGGAGGACATGGGAATGACAGCAGGGTCAGAACCAGCTTCCTGAACACTGAGGTGGGCTTTGTGCCTTCAAGTACCCTCGCCCAGTGATTCTCCAGTTTGTCTCCATTCACTCCCTGGTTACTCCTCTCCTCCTCCTCCTGCTGATACTCACTGAACTCCTGTTTGAGCTGCTTGACCTCCTCAGGGGAGCTGCAGACTCCCAGCTTCCTCCCAAGCTCCTCCACAGCTACATCGGTAACCTTCAGGCTGCTCTCCGGGTTTAGCAGTTGAGCAATGTTTCTTAGCACCGCGTCGCTTAAAGGCAACTCCTCTGCAATGCAACATGTTGCTGCAACATAAAACAGCAGCAGCTCTTCTTGTAGCTGTGGCAAAACCTCTGCAGCCTCCTCTGTTTTTAGGAAATCTTTCATGTCTTTCCCGCCCAGATTGAGGACCGGGCCTGAGAGGTGGTGCTTCTTGTTTTTCAGGATTTGAGCATCATGTTCATTGAGGTAGCGAGCGGCGGCGTTGGGCTGAAGGAAGCGAGATGTGTACGTGCTAAGCAACATACTGGCTTCTTCTAGGATGAGTGGCATCTTAGCCCAGGACGACTCCTGAATTTGCTTTTGAAATTGTTCCAGTGGCTTTAATGCGTGGTCCAGTGACATAAACATCGCCTTGACTTTGGGATCCTTCAGCTGGGAACACAATGACTTGGCTTTTTCCTCATCCTCCGGGCAGGAACTGAAGTAAAGTATCAAATCGCTCCATATTTCAGTCAATTTGGTGACCAGCTGGTGGAATCTTAGGCAGCTGATGCTGAGGTAAAATGGCTTGCTGTTTTTAGTGATATCTGAGCCGAAGAGAGCTTTGAGGTTGTCGTTCTTCGTAGAGCAAGAGGAGTAGTGTGCATACAAGTCGACCAGCAGCTCCTGGATTTGACTGGGGAGCTCCTGAACCCCAGCGTGATACGCAGCATCAGCAATACCGTACAGGCCTCCTAAGGCTATTATGTTCGGGTTCAGCTCCCTGAGATGTGAGCAGATTTGCTCTGAAGCTTCGCCGTCACCGGGGTAACAAACAGCGAGGTTATCGGTGGAAAGCTTGAGTCTTTTCAAGGCTTGCACCACCGCCGCTGCTGTTTGGTCTCCGGCTCCGTCCGCCGACTCAATGGCGTCCAGAAGACGGATGCGGTGACCAGAGGACTCAGAGTCAAAAAAGCCCAACAAAACGACGGCGACAGTGTCGTCGTTTCCAGCTGCCAGTGCTTCATAAACATAAACACAGTAAGGAGTGCGGTTGCTAACAGCAACGAGGTCTTTGGGGTACTTCAGCCCCAGTTTGCAGCGTGCAAAATGTCTGGAGACCTGCTCGCCTTTAGAAGACCCGGTGTAGCAGCGGTTGAAAATGAAGCGGACAGCCGCGTCGCTGCAGGGTAATCGCTTGGCGACTTCGGTTTTATTTTCACAGATTTGGAAATCCTCCGCCCTTTTTTGGTGTTTGTTTGTTTCTGTGTGCCGCTGCAGCTCAACAGTGCCCTTCCTGTACGAAGCCAGGTTGGTGTGGCAGATGGAGCAGTAGGTGTGCTGCTCTCCCAGGGAGCTTGGATCGGCCCAACCGTATTCCTCCTTCCACTTTTCAGTGTACGGAAAAGTTTTAGTTGCGGCCCTTGCAGTGCCGTTTGTTTCAATGTCTGAGTTCCCTGAAAAGACAGAAGAATTTGATTACCGTATACTGAAGAGGATTTAGGGCAACTGAAAAAAATTAATTCTGACTTTGTTTTCTCCAAATTTTGGCTTTTTTCTCAGAATTCTGGCTATTTTTCAGAATTCTGAATTTAATTTCAGAAATCAGACTTTAATTTAAGAATTTTGACCATTTCCACAGAATTCTGACTTTGTTTCAGAATTCTGATTCTAATCTCAGAATTCTGACTTTAATCTCAGAACTTTTACAATTTTCTCTGTATTTTGACTTTTTTTCTCAGAATTGTTTAAATTGTTTATGCACCATCAGGCAAATCCAGCTTCAAAACTCAAATCTAAAAGCTTTCAGAGTGGATCAAATGCAGGCTTACAAATCCTATAACAAAGAAGAAACTGTTATGTTATTTTTCCCCCCCAATAACATAATGAACATACACCTAAGAATATTTATTGTTTATTTGGATGTTGACATACATTGACACAGAATTAAAATTCTGAGTTTAAATTATGAGGGAAAACCTCAAAATTATGAAGAAAAATCAAGAACTGGTACTGTTTTTTGGTTGCCCTAATCGCCTCCTGTTAATTAAAGCCAGCTAACCCCTTTTTCTTTTATTACATGGAGGAAAAAAGTGAAAAACGGGTACCTGAAGATGATGAAACTGGAGTTATCTCCTCGCTGTTACAAATTGTTGCTTTCACAGGAGTAGATTCTTTATTTTTTGTATTTTCTGAGTAAAAAAGTTTTAACCACTTCATAAACTCATAGCAGGTTTTGAAATCTCCCTCTATGAGCCCGTCAACTGGGATGGTCTGTAACAAAACAAAAAGACATGAGAGAATTTAAAGACATTTTACAGAATCTCGCACAATCATTTATGCCCCCTGAACTTTTCACACTTTTTCACATTTCAACCACCAACATCATTTAGTGAATGTATTGTACATTTTCCAGATTTTTATTAATGAATAAAAAACATTTATTTTTATTTTTCCATTTTCAACTGTGCTACTTTGTTTCTACAACATAAAATCTCAATAAAAATACAACAAGGTTCCTGGTTGTACTGAAAAGAAAAAGGAAAAATTCAAGAGGTGTGAAAACTTTTCCACGGTGCTTCCTGAAAGAATTGTTTGTTATGAATACACTCCTACCTAAATAAGCAACTGAATTAGACCTCCATATTAACCGTTTAACTAGCGACGTCCATCCATGGGACAAATCTAGGCTGTCTGAATTCTCTGCCTTTTTCTCCTCTTTAAACTCTGCTGGTGTCCATTATGACGCTTTTATTGGGCGGCCTAGAGCCCCCCCTTTTGATTGACACCGCATTTGACCAATAATGTTATGAAATGGCTTTTCCCAAGCCAATAATATCCAGAGAGCGACGTGAGCTCATTTTTACATGCCTGTATTCTTTCTGGAATATTTCTGACTGGTCAACTCGGAGACTAAATCAAAAGCCACTGAAGTGCAGCCAACATGTGTCCTGTCATAAGGACATAAGGCATTTTAGGGTTTGTTTTGACATGAATCCACCAGTTGCATGTGTAACCACGTGTAATGTGTGCGTCTTTGTTGCGTCAAAGTCAGGCTCTGTGCGCCCTCATGCGTAACGATGTTTACAGGACTTTTTCTCATCAACGGAGAGCCACAGAGAGACACGTTGTCAAAACTGGATGTATTTCTTGAGAAGAACTTCACAACTCACGGGAGTGGATGATTATGGCTGTAAGAGTGCTGACATGTTTTGGATCTGAGAATACCGGAAACTTTTAGTCGTCCGCTATTACAGTCATTGCGATGTGGGTAGAGAGTACCGAAGAGCGAGAATAGGGGGAGGAATGGAGGAGGCGAAGTGGAAGGAGACGGAGGGTCACCGTTCTCCTCTCCTTCTGAGTCTTTTTGTGCTATCTTGATCAGTCTTGAAATCCCTGAACAGAATACTTTATTCTACAGATTTATTGTATTTTCCACTCCATACAGTCAACACTCAATGTGCATTTACAAGAAATAAAAATGAAAAATCTGGGTGAAGCAAATTTTTTCTATTTCTTTTGTGTTATAAATGTAATAGCTACAAACTACTTACAGTTAAAGTATTTTTGACTGCAAAAATAGAAAATTTAGCTTGTCATCTTCATAAAAAGACCAAGCTTTTGCATGTACTCCAAATTGTTCAAGATCAGCAGCTGATTTAATTTGGGTATATCTTTTCATCTGTTTTTGGTGATTTTGGTACTGCCAGTGAAGGGGTTAAAATGTCAGCATATTCCTTGAGAACAACAGTACATTTTTTCCCATAAAGAGTGAATTTTGTTACACAGATCCATACCTTTTTAACACCCTTCTGGTTGAAGGCATCCTGAAGAAGCCTGAAATTGTGCCTAAAGTCTTCTTTACTCTGTGCATCAAACTTCACCTTAGCCATGTCAATGGAGCCAGGAAACGTGCAGTCCATCATCTGACATTGGCATGCACCTGTTGAACCACACAAACAAATTTACAAGCTGTGACGATGGATGGATGGATGGATGGATGGATGGATGGATGGATGGATGGATGGGCATGTATACAAACCTTCTCGAATCTTCTCTCTTTTCAC
>CAEFZX010027491.1:0-20708 GCA_903066825.1 Alfaro cultratus | reverse complement strand
TTTTGCACACCCCACGATTGGCGGCCCTAGTCCTAAACGCGGACGTCGTGGGTTCGACTCCCGGTCCCGGCGACCCGCGCCGCATGCCCCCCCCCCCCCCCCCCCCCCCCCCCGCCAGCCCACTGTCGCGAAAAAAAATGCGAGCCACTAGCGCCGCAAAAAAAAAAAAACTCTTCGGAGAAAAAAAATACATTTGTTTACTTTTGTTGATAAAGGTTGGCTAAGGTATTTGTCATACCTTAGCCAATTTTTTTGTTTACAAAGTACGGCTAATTTAACAAAACATACAACACTCTAACTTCACAATATCCAGACAGCCATCATTTTTATTCAATTAAATTCAAAAATACTTTATTAATCCTAAAGGGCAATAAAATGTCATCCAAGTTATCTTCAAAGTCAGTCCTGTAGCAGTCAGTCAGAACCTGAAGAGGCCTCTGACTGAAGACTTTTCTTGTGTTATATTCTTATGACTGCCATTATTTGCTAATCGCTCAGTATTCAGGAAGCAGAGATGATACTCCATCGCGTGTTCTGGATGATACCATCAGTTGTTAGCAAACACTGCTAATCCATCTCATTTGCTCTTTGGATCCGAGCTAGCTTGGCCGTTGTTTTCCTCATTTCTCTTCAGTTCTCCGCCTGGACTTTCTCCCATTGAGTTGGATTCCCTTTGGTAGATTTTCTCCTGGGCCAATCAGCGAACAGAAAGAGGAGTTGTGAACAATAACGTTGTTTTTCTGTGTGGTTGTAGAATTGTAGTCTGGCTTCAGTTTTGGCAATGACAGCGGAGGAAGTGAACAAAGACAAGTGAACGTAGCCAAACATGTTAGCTTCACTTCCAAATATTGAGTTAACATCAACAGCCGCCTCGTTCGGATCAGCACTTCTCTCTTCACTGTGGAAGACAGTTGTTTACACTGCAGGCAATTTCCGGTTAGCTTCATAATGTTGAAATAGCGTATTACATACGTTACGGCTAAACGTTAGCGATTGGGTGACATTTAAAACTTCAACAGAGTCCACACCTTCAATAAGTAATCATTTCTCAATATCCGAGGGTCCAGACTGCAAAACGTAGGTCAAGCAGCTGGTTTGTAACTGTCGTGACAATGCCAGTGTCCTCATGCACCCATTGACTTACATGTTAGCATTTTCAGGGTTACAGTCAATAGGTCAAAGTTCACCTTTGAAGATGCTTCAGTTACAGCCATTATAAACGGATTCCTTTGAGACTCATTAATCATGTCTTTGGTGGAGTTGCAAAAGCTATTTTTTTCTTTATAGATTTTTTTTATCCTCATATGAATGAATGAATGTTACCTCAAATTTAAAAAGAATTCAAGGTAAGATGACACCCCCACAATAAAAAGATGAATTTTATTTTATTTTAAGGCTTCTTAGTCATCTTCACCACAAATGCCAACCGATTTGATGTATTATCAATGTTTGTCCTGGACAGTGAAGGAAAGCAAACTGTTTGGTGAGAGTGTGTAAACGAATAAAGAAGGTCTGCATGCCACGCAAAATTCCCCTGCCCCTCCAACGCACGCACGCACGCACGCACGCACGCACGCACGCACGCACGCACGCACGCACGCACGCACGCACGCACGCACGCACATGTTTGCATGGCTCTTTGTTGGGACTTTCAATTAACTTCCATTCATTTCTACACCCTAAACCTTGCCCTTACTCTAACTGTAACCCTAACCAAAACTCAATTCACACCTTAGTCCTAAATCTGACCCCTGACCCCAAAACAGCATTTCCCCTTGTGGGAACCAGGCTTCGGTCCCCACAAGGAGCAGTGGGTCCCCACAACGTTGTATGTGTCAGGAAAATCGTCCCCACATGGTATTACAGACAAACGCACACACACACAACCCCAAACCTCCAACACACCTTAACTCTGACCGTGTTCTGTGACAAGAGCTTCTGGGTGTCATCTGACAGATGAAAATAGTGTGTGTGAAACAGACACCGTGCTAACATGCGGCTCAGCAAACCGCTCTGCAGCGTAATGGTTTTAGAACACGGCTGATTTTGTGTGTGTGTGTGTTATGTACCCTCTCTGTTCAATTAAATGTCTCAGCAGTGTGGTGGTATTCTTTAATCAGTGTATGCTCTGTGTGTGTGTGTGTGTGTGTGTCTCCTGTCCTCCTGTCTGGCTCGCCACCTCATGTTTGGACATATGTTGAGTTTTATTTCACGGAGACATCAATCCTGCTGGCCAGCTGTTAGGACAGCTGCTGTCTCTGTTCTTCCCTCGCTCTACTCTATCCCTCCATCTCTCTACTCAGTGTATTCCTGCTGCTTATTATTATCATTATTATCATTTCTAACACAGTCCATTGCAAAAAATCTTCACACCACTTGATCTTTTTCACGTTTTGGCCATGTTACAAATTCAAAGTCAAACGTTTTCCACTCTGGTTTTTATTCCGTAGACCAAAGCGGAGGCTGTTTTGAAGTGGAAGGAAAACTCCACCCTTCTGTTCAGCTTTCCCTGCTGAATGAAAGCATCCCCGCACCATGATGCTGCCACCCCCATGTTTCATGGGTGTGACATGAAACATGACGGTGGCCAACACAGATGACGTTTTACACGCAGGCCAAAAAATAGACATACCATACTTTCTTTTCTTTAACCTTTTTATTGACAGTTATGGATGTTAGCCGGCATAGCGCATGAAATAATGATAAAATCCTTTGAGGTTTGTTGTTTTTCTGTCTTATATTCTTTTTTCTTTTTTTGTTGTTTTACTTTTTTCCTTCTTTTCAGTACTTCTTTTTCCCCCATTACCTCCATACTTGCATTAATTTCTTCCCGCTGTCAATTCCATCCATCCATCACTTCAGTGAGAACTCTGGAAATATGTGTTGAGACAATTATGGGATTTTGACACAAAACGTGTAGGAATCCTGATGAACAGAATTGCTCTCTATTGCTGGAAAAAAGAAAAAAATGGTTAACATAAAAATAGAGAAAGTTGTTCAAAGGAAAGAATTTTGAACACCTTTCATCATGTATCGTTAATCACAAATCTTTTCTTTTTCTCTCTTTCTTTCTCCTTTCAGTATTTCTTTCTTTATTTCCTTCTTTCCCTCTCTCTCTGCGTCACGATGCTGTGGGGTCTGGAGCTGAAGTCACAGGCCCCGGCATAAATTTGGAAGTGCAAAGTGTAGCTGTCAGCTTCCATTTACCGGCACTCAGCGGCGAAGTGAAGACACAGAGACCCTTTTTTTCCCTTTTTTTTTTGGCATTCCTGGGTGTGTTCTATGAACGTTCGCTAAAACACGGGGTCTCTGTTGACTTTAGCATTAATTCATTCTTCAGATTAATGTTTTTTTGTCTTTGGTATTTTAGGGCAAACTCCTGAGCTCTGAGTTTCTGAGTTGCACTCAGCTTATTACAGTGTGGGACCCAGTCGTATGGTACAGTTAAAGGAGAGCAATGGAGAATGGAAGAATGTGAACAATTTTTTATTGTTTTTAAGGAAAATTCAAATCAACCCAGGGCCTCGGAAAGTCTTGACCCACTCAGAGATGACTTCTTTCCCTCATTAATCAAATTTTAAAATGAAATAAAAAAACTTGAGTAAAGCAGTCCATTCATGTGATTATTTTATTTATTAGGGAAGTAATAGGTTCTCCAAGCCAAACCTATGGGATAAAGTTAAAACTCCATTTGTTAAATTATGAATTAACTGTGATTGCCTGCATTTTCTAGAATCAAGAAATCATTTAAACAGAACCTGTCTGACAATCTGTAATAGGCTAAATATTGTGTAAACTTAAAATCACCCTGTTCCCACAGATGTGGGAGTAAATCTTACAGAGTTTGTTTCATTTAAAATTTTTTTTTAAATAAACCACTGAAATGAAAGCGGGAAATTAAAACCAGAGAAGGCGACTCTTTCAGAAGAAGCCTGAGGCAGACTGTGTGTTTGTTGGCAGCAGTTGTTCGGTACTGTTGATTCTTGCCCGGCGTGCGGCAAACACACAAACAGGGAAACACACAGGGAGTTGCCCAACATCCAAAGCGCTGTGTGATGGCAGGTTGGCGCGGAGACAGGTGATAAAATGATGTGTACCCAAAACACTTGGCAGCGGCCCGGCTGCCTCGCTCCTGATTTACTGCGTCTCTGCTGCTTCACGTGCCTTCATTAGCCTTTGTCTTCCCTCAATCCACAGTAGCTGCTGATGGATTAAAAAAGCAGGACAGGGTCACATGCTAGCAATGGGAATTTTTAGTTACAAGAAGTAACAATGGCTGAAAATGGTAGAAAATTTGTACAACTAAATAACTCAAATGTTATTTTGGCAGAGGTTGGTTTTAAGTAGTTATGCGAAACTTCTTGGTGATTTAAAGTCCTTTTAAGCTGAAAAGTAGCGGCAGTGCAACAAGTCGAGTTTCCCTACTGGCAGAGCAAGACGGGATACGAAGCACAGGGGAAAATACAAAAACAATCAAATACAATCACTGAAATATTAAAGGGAAATTTTCACTCCTTAATGTCCAGTAGAGACTCGGTTCCTTTTGGAGACCAAAGTTGCAACATTTGTTACATTTTCAGTTGCTGCGGTTCGCTTTCAAACTGCACTGAGTCAAATTAAATAAACTCTTTGAAAAACCTGTAACCCCCTCGCCTGTGGGGGCGCTGCGCCAAGAACTACAGAAAGAAACAACATAAAAACCTCTGAACAAGACAATGAGCGCAACTTCCTCCTTCACAAAATGTAAACAAAGATGGAGTAGCGTTATATTTGATCATTTGTGGGATTTTTCTTTTGCCGTTGGTAAATCTCCACGAGCCATTTCTCACGCTAGCAAGAGACTCCCACGTTTCTTTTGGTTGTGTTTACCCACAATGCCCTGCTTTACAGTTCGCTTCCTGCTTTTGGTGTTCACATGGACATTCGAACGTGTCAGAGTTAACTTCAGCCGAACGGAGACCAAGGTTTCCAGGTGAACCAGAGTTTGATTGCCCATTCACGCCGCCCCAAACGAACCGGACTTTCTTGGCAACCGAACTACATTTTGATTAAAGCAGCCCAAATAGGGCGGGTGTAAATGCATCCTAAGTAACAATAATTATGCAGCAGTAGGAATAATTGTTGCTTTCTATTCTAATTTTGTTTTTTGTCACGCTGTTCTATTTTTATTCAAGGCTATCAGAAAGTTTCAATCTCTACTTCTCTCCTCATCGTTTTCCATCCTTACCTCCTCAACCCCTTCATCCCAGCTCTCTTTCCTTCTTTTCCCTGAGCCATCCATCTTCTGTATTTCTCCTCCTCTTGATAGAGAGGTCTGCGTTCAGACGTTGTGGAGTATTTATCCCCCCGCTGCCCTTCCCCTACCTCCCAATCTAAACAGCTCTTGAACCTTGACTCGTTCACGGCGTCAGATAAGAGAGCCATCTAGGGTAAAACATCTCCTTTTCATTTATCTCTTCCTCTTCTTCCTCCCTCCCCTGATGCGGGGCTGTTTATCGGTGCGACGGGTGTAAATTGTGTGTCGGAGTACACACGGTTGACTTATGCAGATGCTTCTCTGAGTTACAGGTTGCAGTTTCCCATTTGAAAGCTCTCATAAATTGCGCTGAGATTTTTTTGTGATGTGGAGGCCTGTTACAAAAATGCACACTGGCGTCTTTTGGTCGCCTGATGAGAAAACACATCTGTCCCACTGCAGTACTAGACAGTGACTCCCAAGAATCAGCATTTGAAGCAAATATATGCAATTTAGCAGATTAACTTGTCTAGTTTATATGTATGAGAATCATTCTTGTTATATTAATTGCTCCAATTAACAGCAAGGTGGCCTCGTTTTCCTGGAAATACCTCATATTTTTGTCCTGACAGTGGTGGACTAATCCACATCCATCCATCCATCCATCCATCCATCCATCCATCCATCCATCCATCCATCCATCCATCCATCCATCCATCCATCCATTTTCTAATACCCTTGTCCCTAGTGGGGTCGGGAGGGATGCTGGTGCCTCCCCAGCTAACATTCCGGGCGAGAGGCGGGGTTAATCCACTAACAGTGGGGCTAATTTTCCCCTCTGTTGCCAACTCTTCAGCAAGAAAAGTAGTTACTGGCTGTGTTAGAAGAGTCTGGATGACGTCATTGCCTAGTTTTATATTTCTCATTGTCAAAAGTTGCTAGAGGCGTCTGAAAAGTCGCTAAATATATCTGCTAAGTTGGCTACAGTGACTTTTGTTTAGCTCTTTTGCTAAAGCACTAAACTTTAGCGAAAGTTTTCAAAGTTTCTAAACTTTGAAAACGTTTAGCGCACTTAGCTTCTTGCTATATTCATTTTATGAATTCCAAAGCGTTACTTTACTTGGCTGTTTTGTAAAGTTTCAGTTATAATAAAGTTGGATATCTGTGCCGAAGTTTTGAATTCTTCAAGTAGTTAGGCGTTTATGTTCATGCTCTTATTTTGAAGTGGACAGAGACCGCTTACACAACAATGCCAGTCTTTTTCTTTTTTTCTCTCTCTCTCTCTCGATAACTTCACCTCAAACAAGAAACATTCAGGAACAAAATAAAACATGGACAGAAGAGAACAAGATATGATCACAATTACAATATCTAAGGGCGTTATAGATCATATAGATTATTATGCCTAAATCAACAGAGTTCTACAGGGGTGTAGTCCTTCAAGGGCAGATATAATTTAAATCAAAATTAAAGCTAGCTTCTGCTAAATTCTCTGTTGGTGTTGCACTTTAGCATTAGCTTTTGTGTCTGTAGTGCTCTAGCATTAGTGGAACTAATGTTTATTAGTTCTTTACGGTTAGCTTTCTAGTTAGCGGTGCCCACCACTGTATATTGATATGCTGAATCACCAGCAGTAATACCTGTAGCTCTCTGCTACATTGTGCAGCTGTCTCCCCTCTTTGTTTATGTTTTATGATCCAGACCCCTGCATCAGCTTATTTATATTGATCATAATCCCTCTGTAAACATGTTAGGCTTTAATGAGCTCAGTGAGGAAGTTGTGCTCTGCTGGAGGACGGCATCCCATGACCGCACAGTGGGCCCGTACGTACAAACTCAACGTTAAGCCATTCACAATGGAGCATGTGCAGTAATGAGTGGCTATAGCGCCTTTTGTCAGGATAAGGGCACCACAAATGAACTATTGTCTGAGTTAACCATTCTAAATCAGGCAAGCCCTCAGGGGCATGTTTTCCACACAGCGCCCAAGAATGTCTCTTTTCTTTTCTTTTTTCTTTATGTGCGTGTGTGTGCGTGTGTGTCTTTGACATCCACGGGCTGCTGAGGCTTTGGCACGGAGCCCTGCGTGGCTCTGACACCATCTGTAGCGCGTACGCTGGCATGAAAACTACTGTTTGCACACAAACTCACAAGCTGAAAAGTGCGTCAAGCAGCTCTACATACAGGAGGCTCTCATCAAGCTGAGCCTTGCAATAGTATTCACACCCGGTGAATCCTGCCCTCATTTTTTTTCTAACTATGCCAACCAACATCTGAGTACTTTATGTAGATTGTGTGTGACAGACCAACACAAACTAGTACATGATGGTAAAATAGTAGGAAAATAATTGTGTTTTCTTCATATCTTGCCCTTTATTTGTGCGCTGACCATCTTCTCTATCCCTACTAATGAAGTGCAACCCTGCAGTATAGTGCTGCCACTGCCATGTTTCACAGTGGTAATGGTGTCTTCGTGCCAGTTCTCCATGTCACGGTTTGACATATACAAGTGGACCCCCTGCCTGGATACCGTTTGGTATTTGCCAATTTATCTATTTGCAGATTTTTCTGAAAATCATGGAAAATCCACCTTTTCGCAAGTTTTTTAAAAGAGAATATCCAAAATATATTTTAAAAAAATTACTGAGGAAGTTGAAACTTTTAAGTAAAATGATACCTGAAACGTGATTGGCTAGAGTTTGCAAAGCAGCTAACAGAGGAGTGTCGCTCATTTTCCTTGGCAGATGTTAGTTTCTTCAGTGGTAGTGCTAAGATGGTTTGCTCTTCGCATATTAATCAGTTTTTAGGTATATTTGGTATTTGATGTGTTAAAAATAAAAGCAGTTCTAAGCGTTTTTAGAGGGTTCTGAAGTATATGTGGATTTTATCTTGTCCCGAATGATTGTGCTAACTAACCCCACGTAAAAACCAGGAGTTCACTGTAGGCCAACAAAATGACTCACTGATGAACTCTACCATAAGGTGACTTCTGAAGGCTGGAACTTTTGGGGTATCAAACTAACTTCAATTGAACACAAATGCTTTCTTTACTGGATTTTTTTTTAATTATTATTATTTTTTTAACAAAACTAAGATTTCAAAATTAGTGGTTTATTTGTATTCCTTCATCTTCAGTCTAAAAATCTTAAAGAAAATCAAATGCCATCAACTGTATTCTAGTTCATATCTCAGCGTAAATCCGGCTGTGAGCTAACTCTGAAGCAATCACTCACCGGTTTAAACACGGTGGTCGCCGCATCATGCTGTGGGCAGAGCTATGCAAAGCTGGAAGATAGATTTGGAAGGTGGTTGTACAAAGTATTGAGACTGAATAGAAATGCATAGTTTTTATGATCCATATGGATTAGTTGGTATCAACTCAATACCAAGTCAGTACAAGGCTAGCATCGCCAATACCGACACATTTGTTTAAAAATAATTTTATTTCATTGGATAATTTGGTGATTCAACTTATAATCATAATAAAATACAGAACAAAACAGGCAAACACAAGTGTTTTTTAAATAAACTACAATCAAAAACTGTATGGCAGCATAGAAATAACATAATTCCCGTATGTTGCATCGTGCGCAAAGTTTCCAGACGTAAACAGTAACATGCAGCGTGTCTCTATGGATATGATGTCATCAGTCAAACTAATTTGCGCGGCGCTAACTTTGACACTGATTTTTAGAAAGCCACATCCTTCTCATGCACACTGATTGAAGCCACATCCTTCAATCAGTGTGCGTTTCCTTCTTCATGACTTCATCCATACCGTGATGCTCCTGCTCTCTCAAGTCCCGACCAGCGCCTCCCTCTGCCTCCTCCGGCCTCTCTGGGGATAAATCAAAAAAAGTTCCCATTGTTGGAGTGAAGTTCACAGCAGGACTCCCGTCGAACAAATGGGACCTTATGAATCCCATGACCACGTACGACCACGTGTCCCGCGCCGTCTGTTATCCCCAGGCTACGAGACACAATGTGAGAGAAGAAGACGGCCGCAAATAAGAGCCCGTCTCTGTATAATACGCACATTGTCATATCGGTCAGCTGGATGGCTGCTGCTTTTTTCTCTTTTTTTTTTTTTTTTTGTTTTTGGAGAAGAAGCTGGAGGACATTCTGGAATCTAACAAGTCCTCACAGATATGAGAAACAATATCTTCTCTCTGCCGGGTTCTCCTCCCGTCCGACTTTCTTTTCTTTCACATCGGCTGTTGTGTTCTTAGTTGTTTTTTTTTTTGTTTTTTTTATTGAATCCACGAACCAGGTGCATGAATGGCACACGATTTTACTATGAAATAATAACACCAAAATGCAAACTTCCGTTGTAAATAACATTTAAAATTGCCAAGCTAAGCTAAATATGCATTGATTTAGAATTGCTTTTAGTACGTTGTAGTATTTTGTCATTTTTATGTTTCGACTAATGTTGTTACTTCATTTTGTTTTAGTTTCTTTCTTCATTTTTATCCCGGAGCTAAAATGGAGAGCACTTCTGTGCGGGACTCACTGTCGTAAAGTGCTATATAAATAAAATGTGATTGATTTTTCTTCTAAATGTTTGACTTTCAGAGCCATTGAAGACTCATTAACGTAACGTTTCATTTATATTTCTTTGCAGAGCCGTCCTGCATGGTGAGGCTACTTTCCAAGGACTGGAAGGATCACGTCGAAGGCCTCAACGCCAGTGAGCTGCTGGGGGAGGTCAAAGGTGAGAACACAAACGTTTGAGATCCGAACTGTTACTGAATGCAGCTGCTTCCGTTTGCACAAAACTCAGAGGGCTGTTTTAAAAAAAACTAAAAGGTCAGGACGAATATTAAAAACAATCGTTCTTCAGTGAGAGGGATTCGGGTGTGGAGTAATTGTTGTGTGGACTTAAAACTTGAATTTGTTTTTAAAAGAATAAAACAATTTGCTAAAGAAATGCAACATTATGGTTTCTTTTACGAGTTTGTCTAGAAACGTAGTGGAACGTGGAATTTGTTGGAGATACATTTTAGAAAATATACAGGAAAGCTTCTGCTGCTTTGATTTTGATATAAAAAAATGAGGCTTCGGTCTACACTTTGTGCTCTTTATGTTCTTGCCATTTTAAATATTGTTTATTTCTGCACTAGTTTTTGGACTTGAGCATGGAAATTATTGTTTATTTATAAAAGTCTGACAGGAAAACTACTAATTTTTTCAAACCGGCCACATCTAAAGCTCTACCTTTCTCCTCTGACTCATCCAAACACAAGTAGACTCATAATACAATCAATCAACATGAGCAAAAAAAAAACCCCCACATAAATAATAATAAAAAAATCAGAGCTATTTTCCATAGGAATTGACTAAAAATGCTATGCTTACCTCCTGAATGCGTGAATGCACTTTGAACACATGAAAGCAGGAGCGTAAACGCCCTCCTGGCCTACCTGCGGGTTATAATTGTATCTCTGATTAACGGTTGGGTTGGAGGGGAGAGGCGACACGAGCCCCCCGCTTTCTGTCTGTCCGCATCAGCAAATAGCCTTTATGAGGCTATAAATCACAGCGACAAAAGTATTCTGGAGCTGGCTCTGGTATTCAGATGTAAAAATAGCGAAGCTACGGCGGGATTCTTCAAACTGCTGCAGTTTGATTCGGCAGCTCCAGCTTGAGAAAATCAAACGCTTGTCAGCATTTCATCACAACAATGTGCGTCGCTGTGTCACCGTCTCACTTTGCCTGGTAAATATAAACAGACAGTCTCTCTCTGTTTCTCCCTTTTGTCTTAAAAGTGGGGATTGAAGTTTTGAATTGAGTTCATTTCAGGGTCTTTAATTAATCAGTTCAAATTAATCGCTTTTTAATCGAAAACTACACATCGACGAAACAAACGTTTTCAATTCAAAACCCTTTTTACTTTGATATTATTGGATATACGGTCAAATAGAGCAATATTTATCATTTTCTGTACGTTACTTTTCTGTTTCAAGAATCCCTGAACACTCATGTAACTTCTTTGAAAATTAACTTTTTTTAAAATGTCCCATCAGATCGATTTTTGAACCTAAAGTTAACCAGCGCACCAAGAGAACCGACTTTGTCGTCCATTGCTGTTGATCGTGCGTCAGAATTACAGCCGTACCAGAAACATGTGAATACAAAGGTTCCGGCTTGGGAGATTTGTTGTTAAAAAGTAAATAAATAAAAGTGATTTATCACATTACAATCTTTTAACTTAATATATATAAAATGAATGTGTTACAGTAGCATATGAATAATGGTTAAAGAGAAACATCTTCATATGTATTTATGTACCAATAAACTGTTTGTAACATTTTATGTTACATGTGGAGGAAAAATCGGGCCTAAAACATTCATCCCATCTGTGAAGTGTGGGAGTAGCAGCATCAAGCTGTGTTCCTGTTTTGCTGCAGGAGGGACTGGTGCATCAAAAACAGATGACATAATGAGCTCAGCTCCTTCAAACTAGCCAGCAGCAATTAGCAAAAGCCTGCTGAGCTCATTATACAAGTGCCTTCTCAGTGAAACCCTGGTAAAATAGTGGGTTAATATTGGAGCCGTGCTGTGAAGAACAGGAGTTTTTAAAGAGACAGAGGCCCAATTTCAAGGCATTAAATTAATTAATCAAATTTCTTCAAAGTACTATTTAATAAAAACATAATTTTTATAACAACTGAAGGTAACTTGTCTTGTCACACATAACCTTATTTAAGCAGTAAGCAAACACATACTGCACTTTTATGAAATTTGCAAGTCACACAACAGTATCTTCACTCCTAACGTTGTTGGAAAACCTGATGAGGAGTCAGACAGAGTGAGGTTTTCTGTCTCGGATGATTCGGCGGACCCCACTCGCGCGCTCTAACGTTCGTCATTAACAGCCGTGCTGCTCTCAGTGAGAGAAAGAGAAAGAGAGAGAGAGAGAGAGAGAGAGAGAGAGAGAGAGAGAGAGAGAGAGAGAGCCTGTTTGTGATCGTCTCCTGTTGAAATGGCAAGAATTTCCTCTGTGGAAAAATCAACTACAGAGAGTCTTCTGCAGCAGAACAGCCCAGACATTGAGTTTCATTTCAACCCAGAAATCCCCCCCCCCCCCAGCCCCTCCAATCCTCCCCCCTCCTTCTCTTAATTGTGGCCAACTCCATCTCCAATTACCCTAGCAGAAAAAAAAGAGACTGCTTTTACATCCGTAAGCACCTTTTGCAAAGTAATAATTGGACATCTGTTACAAGCATGCTAACTCGAAAAGAAGCCTTCCTGTCGAGTCGTGCTTCTGGAAATTACAGAAGCTAAAATGACAAGCGCCAGCAGACCCAGTCTGCTGTCTCGTCTCTAATCCTGCATTTTAGGATGCTTAATACAATTATACAACAGTATTAGTCAGTGGCCACCGCTGAGACCCTCGGTGTGGAAATACTGATGGACACTGGAAGGAAAAGTCAAACCTATTTGCCTCCTACCGTCATTCAAAGTACCTAACTCAAGTTTCGTAAAAGCTCACCTTCTGCTCCACGCTGAGATGGACGCTTGAGCACAGGAACGGTCTCCATCACGGAGCACACAGGCTCACAGATGTCTCCGTTCCCCCCCCGCCCAGCTGAAAAGGAACACCCTGATTAGAGCGAACGGTTTCTTTCTCCGTGTCGGTCTGGCTGACCTAAATACACAAACACAACTGTTGCTTAGTGCCTCCTGACACAACAACCTGAACTAGCTTGTAAAGTAACAGTTATTTTGAGGGTGAGGAAAACCGATGACCCTGTTTAATTCATTAGTGTGCACGCTTCAGTAAATGTGTCTTTTATTTGAAACGTCTGGTGGGAAATGTGTAGAAGACAAATATAGTGTTTTGGGGGGTTAGTTGTGCTGTTTGTGATGTTTCCCCTCAAAGCTTTCAGGGTGTTTTCTAGCCTGATAGTCCGATAGACTCGGCTGGGTTGGGGACTAAAGTTGGGACGTTTGTTACATTTTCAGCTGCTGCAGTTCGCTTTCACGCTGCACTGTATCAAACCAAACAAACTCTTTGAAAAGCCTATTCCCCTCCTCGCCTGTGGCGGCGCTGCACTTTAAGCTGCTGAAGGAAATGACACTAAAACCTCTGAAGAAGACACTGAGCGCAACTTTCTTCTTCACGAAAATGGAGTTCAATCAGATTTTAGAGGTTGTAGGATTTTTCTCGTCTTTGGCAAAAGACCACGAGCCATTTCTCGTGTGTTTATTTTGGACTCATTTACCCAGAATGCCTTGGGCTATAGTTTGCTTCCTGCTTTTGGAGTGGTCTCAGGTCTGTTTGCCGTTCACAAGGCCTAGGATTTTAAGAGTTGGCTAAAAGTTTGGTTTTTTTGGTCGGCATCAGAGTTCGATTGATCGTTCACACCTCGACAAACAAACCAGACTTTCTGGACAACCGAACTGGAGTTGGATTAAAGCGGACTAAATAGGGCTGGTGTGAATGAAACCTGAGTCCAAAGTGTTATTTGTTCTGGAGTTATTTCTCCTGTCACCTGGAAATATCTTAGTTGACATGCCGCAATCTTGAAACTCGTCTGCAGAATTTACCTGCAGTTCTAAAGAGTTCCTGCGTCTCTCATGAAGCTCTGTAATCTTGTCCTATCATGTTTTGTAGCTGCAATATTTTACAGATTTTATGTATTTTTCTTGGCTGGTACCAATTTCTGTTTTTTTTAGGTCTGACCTGCAGACCTGATAGTTGTTTTCCCAGGATTTTGCTGGTAAAGGAAAGAAATTGAAGCTGTTAGAGGTCAAAGTTCTTCAAAATTCGTCAGATTTCGCTCTCCGACAATCAGTGTTCAAATGTTCATTTGTCAGAAAAAAAAAGTAAGAGGTTTTATCTGTGCTAAAGATAAATTTTAATTATTGTGATGCAAGAAAATGGAATAAGGGACAAAATTGTGTAAAATCTTTCCTAATAATTCACACTGTTTTCTTTGCATCGTTTAAGCCTCTTGATATTTTTTTTCTTTCTTAAATTATTTTCCAGCATTTACATTTAAATCTTTCACCAAAGCTCAGTTAGTAAATCAAAAGAACAGATGGATCGAAAGTGTCTCATTATAATGTTAGATGCATGAGCTGGCACATCTGGCTGCAATAATCATATTCACATTCAAGCGTCTAATCCACTATCTTACTTTTTTCGCCATTATTTCTTATTTTTCCCATGAAAACATATGTTACTGTCTGTCTGTCCACAGGGGAGAACTGACGTCAACGGCAACCGGAATATTTTCAGATTAGATGTTACATCATTGCAGCCTAGAGATCGGGGTTAAACATATCGACTAATACAATTTTAATGCACAAGTGAGATGAAAAAAATAATTCAATCTACTTGGTTGTCTCCTTGAAAATGTCTCAGCTTCTGCTAGAGGAGAAAAGAAGGGAGCTCCTTTCAGGATATCCTTTATAGAAAGAAAAATTTTACAGTAGATATGATCAGTTCTGATTGTTAAACAGCAACATTACCACAAACTTGTTGACAAATCTGGTAGTACTAGCGTAGCTGCAAATTACTTCATAACTTCACCAAATCCCATGCTGTGCTATGTCCAAGTTGTGCTAAAAGGAGTTAGCCTATCAGCAAAGCTATTCAAAGCTAAAATAGCATCTCGATGCTACACATGTAGCAGCAGCACAGACGCTAACGCTAACGTCAGCGTCCATAATCCACATTTGCAAAGAGGGATGAACCATCAGGGCTTCCTGAAACAGAAAAATATCAGATAAATATTGTTGCATTTGTGTTCATATGTTTTATTTATTCAGTCATTTAGAAGCAAAAATGGTTTTTGAATTGAAAATCTTTATTTCGTCGATACATGGTATTTGATTAAAATGCGATCAGTTTCGATTAATTAAATACAGACCCCAGCAATTGACTTTTTAAAAAAATATGACCATGAAAGACGCTTTATAAAAATACACATGGTGATGTTGCTTCATTGCGATCAATAATGTGGACTTATTGTGAGGATATTTGTAATTATACATAGATATATTTGAGTATGTGAGGTTTAAAATGAGTCAGGGTTCGTTTTAAACCGAAACTAAACGTAACAGTCAAAAAAAGAAACAAAAACCCACAGAGGACACAAGAGTTCTGGTTAAGACGCGGAACATCCACATCACCCAAACTGAGTGAGAAAACAGCTAATGGCTTTTCTGTTTTGGCCCGTGACCTCAGCAGGCGTCAGGAATAATCCTGACGGATAGGAAACGGAAATATCTCCTAATGTCGCTGGTGCCAGAAAGCGTCGAAGGAACGCGTCTGGAATGTGCAGCCCGTAATCCGCAAAGATGAATGATGGAGCTGTAATCGCAGTTGTTGGGATTACACAATAGGGTTTCACTTTTTGCAAAAAGAAACAAACAAAAAAAAAACACGTGGGGAAACACAAAAGAAGTCTTTTTTGTTTTTTTGGTGTGTGTGGTTATATGGTTATAAAGTATCCATCAGTGAAAATCCAGCCAGAGAGGAGCAGTGAGAACAGTAGAAGGGGTAGATGGGTGATGAAGAGTTAGAAAGGGAGGAGCAGGAGAAAGATTTTTAGAGTGGAGAAGAGAGGAAGGCGTTGACCACAGAAGATAGAGACGCAAGAAAGGAGCAGGAGAAAAGCAGAAGGCTTGAAATCTATAAATGATCTAAAAAAGGAGTGAACTAAGACTAAAGTCTAAAAGAAACTATGAAATGAGACACAAATGTGGAAAAGATGGAAGTGAGAAAACTCGAGGAGAGTTGGGTAAATCACAACAGGAAACAAAGGGAAGAAAGACGAGGCTTTAGGGAGAATCTGAACTTGGAGGCAACTGCAATGTGCAAGAATCAAAAAGAAAATGAAAACTTAAAAAGAGACTAGAAAAGAAGAATGTTGTCTTTGAGCCAGGGCTGCTGAGGGGTCATTTCTCTGCTTGCGTGTGTGTGTGTGTGTGTGTGTGTGTGTGTGTGTGTGTATGAGAGTGTGTGTGTGTCTGTATTGGAGGACAGTCTGGGGTACAATAGTGGCCTGACAAGACCACAATGGAGACTTTGTTAGTATGCAGGTAGTGTTGGGGGCCACCCTACAGTCTCCCTACATGGCCCCAAGGCCAGACCTTACACACACACACACACACACACACACACACACACACTTATACACACACAAGGACAGGAACTTCTGAACATGACAAACTTCAGTCCATGTGCAAGATTTACGTACCAACAGGGACACACACACACACACACACACATACCCACGCAGTCAATCAAAATGAATGAAGCTGCATCTGAGCTCTAGAACTTGTTGCTGCAGACAAAGTTAGAAAAATTTACTTTTCAATGACACGACCACAAAAATATCAAGGCTGCTTTTCTTACTATGCAGGCTACAGATGTGTCAGCTGTTGCCCTCTTTTGTTTATTTTGAAAATAATAAATGTAAAAATGAATAGATTTTTTTCCTTATGAGATGAACTGAGGCATGAACAGGATGATTAATGGACACCCAGTTAACTTCCTTTTGTTTCTTTGCATTAGGTAGACATGATGCTGCTTCCACACCACAGCTTCCTCATTTGTAAAGCCTGACCATAGCAGTCAATGAAGTCAACAATATGTGTCAGACACACAGAATACCATTTAACATTATTGCAGGAGTTGAAGAACACGTCATTGTATGAGTATGGATATATTTTTCCTCTTCTTCATTGGTTTACTTTTTCTTGGTAATTTCCAAGGACCTGTTGGGTTTAGAGCTGGACTTGCTGTGACTGAATTTAGGGCTGCAGCATATTGTCGACTCCTCTGCTGCTGACGGATGAGGATGTTTGTGGTTGTACAGTGGTTTGATTTTTTTCCTGAGAAATGATTGAGCCTGGAGATATGGTTTGGTTCAACTTTACAGCTTCTTTCAACCGAGCTGAAGAGCTGTTGTCCCTTCTCAAAGAGAGTGGTTGTCAGTTAATCCTTACAAATACAGTAAGTGGGTTTTTGCAGTTTTTTATTTACACTTTTCCCCCTCCTCTCCCCTACGCTCCCTGGCATCCCACCAGCAGGTTTTGATTTGTATCAACAAGCTTTTACACCACCAAATGGTCCCACTTACTGTTGACCAGAATTGGTATTAATAAGTCAGGTAAAGCATTATGAAAGACACAAGGGCATAGAGAGAAGAATTCCTTCAAGCTCTATTGAAATGTTCTGTTCCTTTGTTAATTAAAAGGCAAATGTTAGCCGCGCCGTCTCGTCTTTTGTCTTTGCTACCGTGTGAAATATTATGACTGCGGAGTAAAAGCTGGAATGTTTCTGGTGTCGGCCCACAAACCTCTCAAGAATGTCTAAATCATAAACCCGACAAAAGTCTTTAACATCAAGCCATTTTCAAAAGGTGAACTCAATCTAATTTTATTGTTCTTGTGAGCAGACACTGGTTGATAGCGTGTAGGGACAAGACGGAAGATAATAAGTAGTGAGATGTAACAACAAGTCAGAAGATGTATGGGAATTGAGGTATGAGCATTTTTCAAGGGGCCAAACAAGTTGTTTTGATTTTTTCCCCTGGTATCTGTGAAAGGAGTGCTTCCATTGTGAAATTTTGGAGAAAAAGAAACATCCTAAAGAACTTCTGACTCTGGAGAATTTCCTAATAATGTTATCATCTGGCTTTCAACTTTTCTTTTTTGATTTGTCAGGATAAATTTCCATTCATTTTTCACTCTCCGGTAATTTCGATGTGATCTTAGCAAACGTCATTATTATTGTGTTTCGTTTAATGGCCTCAGAGTAAAAATAAACTGATTTACAAATATGTCTCCAGGTACGCCCGAGTCGCTCAAGGAAAAGGAGCACCAGCTTTCCACCATGATCGGTCAGCTGATTAGTCTGCGGGAGCAGCTGCTGGCCGCCCACGACGAGCAAAAGAAGATGGCCGCCTCACAGCTAGAGAAGCAGAGACAACAGATGGAGTTGGCCAGGCAGCAGCAGGAGCAGGTATGAACGGTCCGGACAGGTTCTGAACGGTTCAACTAGCTCCACTCAGAAGATGTCAAATACACCTGTTCATGTCAAAGTACCTTTTATGTTAAATAGAATAGACCAGTTTGAAAGCATGGATACTTTCAAACGAGAAGTATTTATAGGTGTACCGAGGTAGATAATAAAAATCAGTTTTGCTGTAGGCCAGCAGAGCCAAACAAATCCAAATCCAGCCAACATGTGTATGTGAACACCATTTGGATTTTGTGAGGTCTGATGGGTCCCAAGGTTCAAAACTGGTTTCAAGAAACCCAAGTGGGTTCTACACAAGAGACCAATTGCAAACACCGATTATCGGGATGGTTCTAAAGATAATCTTAAAATATTCCTGTGTCGCGTTTTAAGGGAGATCTGGTCCGCTCAGAAGTATGTTTGAGCCGCTCCAGTCTAAAAATCTTTGATATCTAACATGTTGGCCTGATATCGAAGCACGTGTGGTGTCCCTCGAGGGTAAATGAGAACGCAGCCTGTTGAATGTGACATACAGTCAGTCAGAAAGCGAGGTGACGAACACATGGAGGGGAGCTCTAAAGAAAGAAAAGGTAAAACACCTGCTGTGGCAGACAAGAAAGTCTGGTGGAGGTCAGAGACCTCTTTGTATTGTAGTACAAATAGTCCTCAAACTGTCGACGTTGCTTCCCGGCCGGCCATGTTTGTTTACTCTGAACTGACATTTGGTCTTTTAAAATCTTTCCATGTGAACTGTAGTTTAGACTGAACTGAAATTTGGGCCAGATCAGTCCAAAATTATTTGCTTGACGCTCAGATGGGACTCAAGTTTTGGTGGTGCATTTAGTAATCCTACAATATATACAGCACAGAAAAGCGAAATTAGATATTTTGACGATAAGTAGACTACGATAATTCACTTACCGTAGTTTAAAGATAGGAGCAGGCAGCTTACGCTGTTGAGGAAAAACAGAAATTAAAGTTCTGATGTTCATTGGACTCTAACAAGCACAGCACACTGCACAATAAAACACACGTACCTCTGCCCTGCTCCGCTCCTATCAGTCACTCATCCCAGATGATTTGTTCTTGACTCACCTTGTGGTTAAAACAAGTGACAAAACAGAGCCGAAAGATGTTTAAAGCAAAAAACGGGAGAAATTACACCTCTCACTCAAACATTGGTCTATTAACAAAAGTTGCAAAAGCTTAATTAAAACAATATGTCGGGTTTACTTAGGGCTAAGGCCCATAATTGATGCTTATAGGTCCAATCTAAGCTGTAATGTGCAGTAGACTTAAGTCTTAAATCAAATCTGAATGAATTGTTTTTGCAAGTCGAGTCCAAGTCAGACGTTCAAATCATCATCTCTGATACATCAAGGAATACATTCATTTAGAAATGAATGCCACTATTGACAAAGGAAACCAAGCAGGTAGTATTAATGAATGCATAAATAAATCAATAAAACTTCCGACACGCGTATCGAAAGACCGACTGGTATGTATTAGTTGGATTATTGGAGGCAAAAACTCTTCTAGGTTTAGGAAATATTATGCTTTCCTAAAATGACTTTTCCTCTGGTGAGGATTTCCCAAAGAGAAAACCTGTTTTTTCTCTTCTTCCCACATTTTATTGTCATTATATTTGATCTCTGCTTTGTTTTCTGGTACTGCTATGTGTAATTAGCAAAATTAGTCTTACTTAAGTTTAATGCGCTCCTATTAAAAAGTTGTTTATGTGGTCAGGCTTAAGGAATTGCTCGGTTTCTTCACATTATTAAGTAAGTCTATAAAACTCCCAGTCACGCCTGGGTAATCTTCACGTCGTCCGCCGATAGCCTTAAGTGTACTTTCTTGTTTTTGTGTACGTACACATTCTTTATGGATTTTTTATTCTTTTTGCTGACTTTAAAACTTTTTGCTGCAGTGTGTTAATCCAGATGTGCGTCTTCAGGTCAATGACTAAACATTTGAAAGAGCAAACACAAGCAGAGAGGTGTTTTAGGTGGCTGCTCCTCTTTGTTTTGGCTGTTTGTCGACATGTCACCGTGGGCTGCCATACGACAGGCTCTGTTTGGACACGTCCACACCTCCCATCAAAACACATACCACCTTTCAGAGCATTACAAAGGAGCAGGCGAAATGGGGAGAGCGAAAAGAAAGACAGATTCCAATATCAGCCAGTCATTTGGCTGTTGAGACTTGATAGGATAATGCCCTACAGACAAACCCCAGAAAAATCTGCTTTTAATGAAATATGACATGTGTGCAAATGGGGCGCCGCCTCCCATTCAGAAGCCTGTAATTATGTTTCGGAATAAATATACTAAACGATTCCTCAAGAAAAAGAAAAAGGAGAGAGAAGCAGCTGTTTTCCTTTTTTTTTTTTTTTTTTTTTTTTTTTTACCCCTTTTTTTGTCAAAATGGGTGGTGGTAGTCGAAAGACAAGTTACCTCCTGTAATGTGTGTGTGTTTTTTCAAATGGCAGGGTTA